>BPLQ01015573.1:0-58557 GCA_021605075.1 Caerostris darwini
TATAACACAACTTAATTATTGCCTCACATTTGTAGCTTTCATAAATGCAATTATAAAAGAATAAAATTTTTCAATACAACTAAAATGATCTTATTGGAATTATTGATGTTTTGAAAATTAAAATACAATGCTCAAAAATATTTATCAATGACAATTAAAAGTGTACTATTTAAAATGTAATTAAATCAATATTTTTATACTCAATTTAGTCAAACATCACTAATAGGATTAATACAATTTAAACTAATATATAGCAGTAATAAATGAAAAGAATGGAAAAATATGCTTACATATCTAAAAGCCCGTTGATGGGCCGGGCCTGAAAGGACAAAAATCAAAATAAGTTTATCTAATAAGAAATAGCATACAGGATTCATCATTTTATCTTTGTGTAATTAATATACATGTTGAAAATCCTTTCCAAACAACAAATACACCAATTCAAAAGAAAAAAAACAAATAAATCTTCTGCTCACCGATAGATGGCGCCACTACAGATGCTACAATTCAAAAACCAACATAATATTTTGTTGGTGAAGGCAATTTGTTGACAATTTTTTTTTTTCTTCTTTTTACAAATAAAATTACAAAATGAAGAATTAAAAGTAATTAAAAATTAAAGTTAAGACCAGAGCTTTTTAAGGTTTACAGAAAGACTATTGAATTAAAATTAAAACTAGACGAAAAGTTAAATTGAATTGAATTAAATTAAAAATTAAATAACAATTAACTAAAAAACAAAAAATTATTCAGAGTTAAGATAACGAGTTGGCTAATAAGGGTTGCATAAGAAACCCTGCCTTAGAAATACCAATTTAATACATAAACAAGAAATATATGTCAATGCAAATGTGAAATGAAAATGTACTCACAGTTGTCCAATGCGCAGCGCTCTGTGCAGCCGGGTCTGCACTGAAACACGCCTCCTCGGGCAAATGATATGAAATCTGCATAAGACATCTGAAATGGAAGCAAATCCTTTTTTTAATTTGAAAAACACAATCCCTTGAATAAAACAGATGCAGATGAGGACTAATGCACTGGCTCCCTAATTCAACAGGTTTTAAAAGATCATTTTTATAAAATTAGAAACAATATTTGATGAATTTACAGTTAGACTTAGGTTCGATGGTGCTTTAGGCCCAAATTAATTTGACGCCCTATATAATAATAATAATAATAATAATATGAATATGAATAGTATATATAATTAAATATGGTTAATTAAGATTTTGTGTTATAATGATGAGCAAATAAACGCTACATTTAGATTTTTAAGAAAAATTTATGAAAATTCAAACGTCACTAGATAAATGCTATATTTAACGAAAATATTTTAGCACCTATTTGTTAGGTATTTTAAATTTTACTACTCATACGATAAATTATTTAAAAATAATAATTCTACCCTTTAAATATTGACATCTTGAGGTTGTCAAAGCAAGAAAAGAAGCATTTAAATTCCGTCTTACAGCTGATAAAAAAACAAAATCGATTTCAAATTTTTGCCGCCCCTAAAAATTTGCCGCCTTAGGCCCGGGCCTCAGCCTAAATCCGTCACTGAGTTAGACCTGTAACCAAACGAGTCATTAGGGGGCATTAATAGAAGTATCAGGGCGCATACAATTTGCGAACATTTGCAGTTTGTCATCTTTGCTTCTTAATGGAATTTATTTGATTAATTAAATTTAGAAGATTTTTTGATGTCAGCAGCAAATAAAGAAATAAATTCTTTCATTAAGAAAATTGAATTTTGGAATAAGTTAATATCTTGAAATGTTACATTGCTTGTCTATAGTAGTTGGAGTTAATTTTCGGGAATTTGGGACAGCCTCTCCAGGCTGCAAGATGACCGATGGCGCTGCAATTAACACATTTGGGAACATTAATTTTCCCTTCAATCGTACACTCCTCCTTATGGGGGCCTTTGGTATCCCAGGTTTCAGGTTCGAATCCTGGCGGTGGCATGGATGTTTGTGAGTGGTTCGGAATCCACGTTAAACTGTAGGTCTCGGGCTAATAGGATCGTAGAGCGTTGCGAGGGTAGTGTTACTCCGCGTCCGTAGCATATCTTCAAGCTACACGCACCTCCTATGTAATGAGTAACGTCGGTGCAGCGCTTGCCTCAAGGCATCAAGACAATTGTCTAAGTGCTTACCAGCTGGCATTAGGGAAAAAAAAAAAAAAAACTTTTCGCAAATCAGAAATTTGTGAATTCTGGAGTTTCATGATATAATTATCGGACTCACCGCTCGTATGAGAAATAACTACAAATCTAAAAAGCAAATATGTTAGCTCCAACAAGTATTTAGCCGGCAAAGAAGTGGAAGTTACATGAAAATACGCAGGACAGGAGAAAAAAATTGCAGGCCGGTGTAAATCGGATCGGACCCACTTTTTGATTCAAAATAATTCGTGGATTCCGAACCACTTACAAACATCCATGCCACTGCCAGGATTCAAACCTGCAGCATGGGATAACAAAGACCAGAATGACGATGCCAAATATCTATGAAGATTTAAAAAATGGAAATCTTTAAAATTTTTACAAACATTATGTGTCGGTTTAAAATGTTTTCTCAAGACAGATCAGGATTTTCTGTAATTAATTTTAAAACTGACAAAATCCAACTGACAAGATCCAATATCCGCAGATTTAAAAAAGATAATACTCGGTTGTATTCTATTTATTCCCATACAAGAAACCGTTTTATTTATAAGAATAACTAAAAGGATTCCTATCAAATATTATATTTCTAATATTGTAATTTATTAACATGCACACACTCACACACAAAAAACGAATATAATTTGTCATGAAATATATTTAAGAGGTATAATCATTAGTTAAACGCTTTCTTTTCAGATTTCTAAACATTCATGACTGAAAAGTTTCTTTCACAACTAGTCAATGTTGTAGTCAATAGTCAATAGAATTTTTGAAATTGAAAAAATTTTTGGCGATATCATAAAGTTTTTTTATATAATATATATGTAATAACACATAATATATATATATATATAATACATAAATGGCATAGAAACAGAGATCTATGTAATTATAAGCATAGAGGAAGTGATCAATGCTTATAAGATGCATATAAGCTATGTATAGATCTCGTGATGCAATCAATCGCGTCCAACCGATACCGTTTTTTGCAGCCTGCCTAATCACGTTTGTTTTATTTTAAAATATAATTGGAAATTTTTTAAAAAAGAATATTTCCAGATATTTCAGAAAAATCGAAGCACGGAAGATGATCTAGCTTAAGTTAAATATTCCCAATTCTACAAGAAACGTTGTCACATTCAACAGCCTGAAGAATGTATCAAAATTTGAAAATTCTAGGCATAAATGAAGAATGAAGCATTATAAATTCTGCAAGAAATGTTATCGCATACAATACCCCCAAAAATATATCAGAGTTTGAATATTCTAGGCATCAATAAAGTATTTCAAATTTTACAAGAATCATTATCACGTTCAATAGCCAAGAGAATATATCAAAGTTTGAAAATTCTAGGCATAAATGAAGAATGAAGCATTCCAAATACAATAAGAAGCACTATGCGGCTCAATAGGCATGCGAAAATGCCACAAAAGAAACTTTAAGAAGAAAGAATTTATCAATGCACTACAACTACTTATAGACATTGGATATACAAATGTTTAAAATCCCAAGCCAAAACGTGAAAAGTGCTTCAAAACCATACTACAAAACACTTCAAGCAAAAGCCAAATTCTCCAGAAAATTCCTGAGGATTATAACGTCATTCATGAATCATTTCAAGAGTTAAGGGGCCCAAACTACCATTTTCCCGCCAAAATTTGCAAATTTGGAATATCACTTTATTTGCTTGTTGCACTTTTGAATTGCATCACGAATTCCTAACCAGGACAACATCATGTTCACACATGATAATAATAATAATAAAAAATTAACAATTAAAAATTAGAAAAATATTCTCTTTTATAGCTAACTAGTAAATTAGAATATTTTCATCAATGCGCTAACCTGAATGCATGATGACTATTTACGCAATGAAATCAAAATGCGTAAAACTGCTTAGAAAAAAATGGATGCTGGCTATTTTTAATTATTGTTTAATATTTTGCAGTTTTTCTACTTGCTAGTCAAACTGACTGACTTCTCCGTGTGCTGTGAAAATCACTGTCGTACGTGAGAATTATTGTCGATTTTCACAGTACAATAAAAAAAAATATATATTTATCATTTAAATTCCTTAAATCATTTAAAATTAATGATTGTCAAACTTCGCATATACAATTTCATAAGATTTCAATAAATAAAAAAAATAAATAACAACATGAACGAAAACGACTCCTTTATAAGAAACAAAACAAACTAGATGAATTTTTTTTCAAAGAAAACATACTTATGGACAATATATACGATAACAATAGTTTAACAGAAAAGCAAACATTCAGTAATAGATTAGATAGAAAAAAAGTTTTACAAACCTAAATAAATCTCACTAACATAAAATTAAAAGTCTAAATAAATTTCGCTGAAATAAAAATAAATCTCACTAAAATAAAAATAAAAGCCTAAATAAATCTTTTATCTATTTATATCATTTGAATAGATCAGTAATAGGTTAGATAGAAAAAAAATTTTAAAAATCTAAATAAATCTCACTAAGATAAAATTAAAAGTCGAAATAAATTTCGCTGATATAAAAATAAATGAATAAATCTCATTAAAATAAAAATAAAAACCTAAATAAATCTTATTACATATTAAATTTATCCGATTTACAATAATTTTGTTTAGTAAATTAAAAATCATTTTCAGACACAGCTTTTCATGTTAAAAGAAATTGTACGATTCAAACATTAATTGTTTTATCTAGTCAGATTGTCTATTTATATCATTTGAATAGATCAGTAATAGATTAGATAGAAAAAGTTTTAAAAATCTAAATAAATCTCACTAACATAAAATTGAAAGTCTAAATAAATTTCGCTGAAATAAAAACAAATGAATAAATCTCACTAAAATAAAAATCTAAATAAATCTTACTTAACATTAAATTTGTCCGATTTACAATAATTTCCTATATTAAATAAAAAATGCTTTTCTGACACAGCTTTTCATATTACGGATAAAATTGTTCGATTCGAACATTTAAATGTTTTGTCTAGTCAGATTATCTATTTTATATTATTTGAATAGATCAGTAATTAATTAAATGATGTAAAACAAGCCTCTTTCGAAAATTTGCAAATTAATTAGCAATTTGTAGTTATTAAAAGATTAACTTTATTTTAAACATTTAATCAAACAGTTGAATTAATTGATTAAACTTGTTTCTTTTTTTAATTTAAAACATTATGAAAATTCTTTGATTGCAAAATATGGAGCAATCACTAAGTTACGGAAAATAGTTCAAAAGCAGATCTCAAATCAATGAATACAGTCGTGAAACATTCTACGATCATATTAGACATGGGACCTACAGTCTTAAAGTAGATTCCGAACCATTACAAACATCCATGGCACCGCAGAGACTCGAACCCGAAACATATCTATCTAACGGCTATCAAGCCCCATGTAAATAATTTATAAATTCAACTGTTTGCCGAGGATATGCATACATGAGGTTAATGAGATGCACGTGATGTACCTAAACGGCAAACCTAAATGGCGGTGTTTTTTTTTCTGTGAAGAGATAATTTACTGTTCTCGTATTCAAAATTATTGCAGAAAATTACAAAATATCTACAGATAAAAAATACTAAAACATAACATAAAGTCAGGCCAAATCTATTAGTTACTCAGTTAATTTAAAAATATTCAATGGGTAAAGTTCCGAAATAACAATAAAATAAAATATAATTGCATATATTATAAAATATAATTGCATAAAAATAGCATATGACTTTGGAATCATATGCGGTTATACTGAAGTAATAATTTTCCGTTCTCGTAGTCAAATTATTATTGCAGAAAATGACAAAATAGATCAAAATATTATAAAATAACAAAATCCGGCCAAAAATATTAGTGACTCAGTTAATTTAAAAATATTCAATGGATAAAAGTTCCGAAATAACAATAAAATAAAATAAAAAAATCTATTTTAATATTATTTGACAAACGAATTTAAATTGATGAAAAATCGCATATGACTTTGGAGTCATATGCGGTTACACTGAAGTGATAATTTTTCGTTCTCGTAGTTTCAATAAATATGTTTTTCGATAAATACAAATTATTATTGCAGAAAATGACAAAATAGATAAAAATAATCACAAAAATAACAAAATCCGGCCAAAAATATTAGTTACTCAGTTAATTTAAAAATATTCAATGGGTAAAGTTCCGAAATAACAATAAAAAAAAACTATTTTAATATTATATGACAGATTAAACAAATGGAAAACCGCATATGACTTTGCGAGTCAGTGTAATAACACATAATTCTTTTAACTCATAAGAAATATTATTAAAAAAAAACTACTTAAAATACAAAATTTTAATATTTAAAATGAACTTACCTCAAGAATATAATATATATAAGAAGCAATAAATACAATACGAAAATTCAAAGACAGTAATAATTAATAAAAAAATATATATAATACGAAATGGAGTATAATAAGAAGATTATGATTAAATATAAATATATAAAAAAAGATTACAAGTTAAATAGATTACAAATTTATAATATTAAAGATAAGAAAATTGCAAAAAATCTCAGTGAGAAATAAGAACGCTATCAACTGAAAATCAGATTTGATAATGGCGGTTTCAGTTTCAGATGAATTCGAAACTAAAGAAAGGATCATCTCCCATTGGTTCCTATAATTTAAACACACTTTTTTTACCAATACTAGGTTGCCAAGCGATCTGCTAAGGAGTGGCGTCACAGGAATTGGAATGTTTTGTCTATGTTTTGTTTCAAACAGTTAGGGATTAGGGATTTTTTTTTTTTTTTTTTTTTTTTTTTTTTTTTTTTTACAGAAGCAACTAGTGTTTATGTTAACATCCAATTAGTAGCCTTTGGTATAGTGTGAATCATCTTGGTTGCTCAAGCAGCTGCTATTTTGTATAAAAATCGAGAATTGTCGTGGAATATGTTTTTGCTAGACCCCTTTTTACAAATTACGGATGATGAAAAAGATTTTGGAGCAAATGCTGATTAAATGGGAGCGGATTAACAATTGATAGTCACTTTAACCTAATGATGTCGTATTCGTTAATTAAAATACTTTTCCAAAGGTCATTTTTTTAAAAAAAAATATTTATTCTTTCTCTTTTATTTTAATATTAAGCAATCAACATATTTTCAATAATATTTAAATATTTACCTTTCGATAATTTCATTAAATGATACATAGAAATAAATATTTATTTCATCAGTAATATAATATTAAGCATTGAACATATTTTTAAAGGTTTTTAAGATCATTTTTACAAAATTAAGAAATAATATTTGATGAATTTACAGTTAGATATCCAAAATAAGATAGTCATCTCTCGGGTGACTGAAAATTCTTCCTATCATAATATGAATACTTCTAAGAATAGATAATTTAAATTAAATTATTCTTCAATTTTATTAAACGACGACATACTGTAAGACGTGCAACTTTGGTTTCGTCGAACAGGTATTTTTGATGTTAAGAATCAGGTAGGCCCGGCATTGGAAATATCGATAAAAATCACAGAAATAATCGAAGTTGACCGGTATGTAAGCAATCACAGCATCGCCCAAGGGCTAAAGATTGATCATAAAACAGTTTTAAGCCATTTACACAAAACTGGATTCAAAAAGAAGCTTGATGTTTGGGTGCCACACCTATTAAGACACAAAATAAACATGATAGATCGAATTTCTATCTTGGCCAAACGGAATGAAATCGACCCATTTATGAGAGAGGCATTATATGAAGATACCTTTAAAATGACAACAAATTATAGAACAAAACGATGCATATTTGATCGAAATTGTTAATCCGAAACATGCTAAATAAAGTCTTGAAGTTCATGTAAAAATAATGGATTTTTTTTCCCCCAACCTAATACATATATGAATAAATTGTATAGATAAAGCGATCTATGCAATTATAAGCATAGATGAAGAGATCAATACTTATAGGATGCATGCATCAATGCATATAATATAAGCTATGTATAGATCTATGGAATCCATCGTGTCCAACTGATACTGTTCTTTTGCGGCCTGCTTTAATTATGTTTGTTTATTTTAAAATATAATTGGAGAAAAAAAAATATTTTTAAAGATTTCCAGATATTTCAGAAAAATCGAAACATGGATGATGATATAACTAAAGTTAAATAAAAAGAAAAAACTGAAATCTGCTCGGCAAATTTCAACTTATCATGTGTGAACATTCGAGAACGGATGAATAAACTCAGGAATATGCCAATGTTTAAAAATGGATGAGATAGTATATGGAGCAATTGATTGGAATACTACAAGAATGGCGAAATTCAATAGCCACATGAATATAACAATGTTGAATAGATCAAGAACTTCATGAAGAATGAATTGTTCCAAGAATCTCTAAAAGAATATACAAAAATAAGATAAATGTAGTCATAAATGAAGAATGAATTCCAAATTCTACAAGAAACGTTATTACATTCAATAGCCAAGAGTATATCAAAGTTTGAAATTTTTAGTCGTACATGAAGAATAAAGTAATAATGAAGTTCCTAATAATGAAGTATTCCCAATTCTACAAGAAACATTACCACATACAATACCCAAAAGAATATATCAAATTTAGAATATTCTAGGCATAAATGAAGAATTCCCAATTGTACAAGAAACATTACCACATACAATACTCAAAAGAATATATCAAATTAAGAATATTCTAGGCATAAATGAAGAATGAAGTAGAAGAACAAGAATCACAATCATTCTCCAGAAAATTCCTGAAGATTAACGTTATTCATGAATTATTTCAAGATGCTGCACTTTTTGGATTGCGCCACGATCCCCTATAATCAGGACAACATCATGTTCACACATAATAAATAAAAAAGTGCAAACAATTAAAAATTAGAAAAATATTCTCTTTTTTATCTTAGACCCTTTTATCAATGAGCTAACCTGAAAACAGGATGCCTATTTACTCAATGAAATCAAAATGCGTAAACCTGCTTAGAAAATAATGGATGATATAGAATCGTCGGCTGTTTTTAATTATTAATTATTTTGCAGTTTTTTTACTGACTGCAACTTTTACGCGTACAGTGAAATCATTGTCCTACGTGTACTGTGAGAATCGGCAATGAATCTCAATAATAAAAATGAATTCAACTATACAATAAAAAAAAATTAATTCATCATTCAATCATTCGAAAATTAAATTCACACAAACAATTTCATAATATTTCAATCTTATCATTACTATATTACTTATTAGTCTACGTCAGATACTAATTGCCCTTTTGAACAAAATAATAATAATATAGCATGAACAAAAACGACTTCTGCATAAGAAACAAAACAAACTGAATGAAAAAAATTTTTATAGAAAAGATACTTATTATGAACAATATATAAAATAACAACAGTTAAACGGGGAAGCAACATTCAGTAATAGATTAGATACAGGGAAATTTTTTTTAGATGGAAAAAGGCCCTAGATAAAATTAAAAGCCTAAATAAATTTTCTTTAAAAATAAATAAACAAAACCACTTTTTAAGTTTAAAAATCTAAATAAATTTTATTACGTTTGCTTATTATTCATATGTGTCAGAATTTCTCCTTATTTTCGATTTAGTGTTGTAGTGTTTACTGACTTTTAAAGAATAGTGTCAAACAAATTTTGCTAACAATTTGAATGAAAAGGTCTTGATGTTGAGGCAATATATGATAACAATAGCTTAACAGAAAAGGAAAATTCAGCTCTGATAAGATATGAAAAAAATGTTTTAAAAATCTTTAATCTTACTAAGATAAAATTAAAAGTCTGAATAAATTTTGCTAAAATAAAAATAAATAAATAAAACTCACTATAAAATAAAATAAAAATCTAAATAAATTTTATTAAATATTAAATTTATCTGATTTACAATAATTTTCTGTAGTAAATAAAAAATGCTTTTCAGACACAGCTTCTCATATTAAAGGAAATTGTTCGATTCGAACATTTGTTTTATCTAGTCAGATTATCTATTTATATCATTTGAATAGCTGAGTACTTAATTTGATATAAAAACAAGCCTCGTTCAAAATATGCAAATTAATTAGCAATTTTTAATTAGGAAAAGATTAACTTTATTTTAAAATATTAATGAAACAGTTGAATTGATTGATCAAAACATGTTTCTTTTTTTAATTATAAAACATTATGAAAATTCTTCGATTAATTGCAAAATATGGAGCAGTCACAAAGTTAAAGGAATTTTTTTTTTTTTTTCTTGATGCAGCCGTCAATACAGAGACAGTTATCTTTATGCCATAAACAAGGGCTTCCCCCAGCTGTTACTCATTTAGCACTATCTAAGGGGCACGTGTAGCTTGAAGATATGCTATGGACGCGAGTAACAACAACGCTCTACGATGCTAATGCTCGGTTTACGATCCTATATGGCATCACCGGGGATCTACGGTTTAAAAGGCCCCCCTGTGCAAGGTGGTTGGGTTTGTCGATCTACGGTCATCTTGAGCACCGATGGCAAAACAGACAGGGACCTACAGTTTAAAATTCCGAATCCAAACATCCATGGCACCGCCGAGACTCGCATCCGAAACCTGTAGTGCCGAGAGACAGAGCTATAGCCACTCGGCTATCTGGCCTCATATAATTAATTAATAAATTCAACTGTTTGCCGAGGATATGCATACATGAGATTAATGAGATACACATAATGGTTTTTCTTATATATTATTAAGAGTGGCCTTACAGTAGTTAAGTTATGAAATTTAAATTGCATTTAGTTTAACTATGAGGACAATTAAGGGTTATTTAAAGTAAATATACATAGGAAAATATAATTAAGTAAAAATTAATTAAAAAATTTTTTTTTTTAATTTTAAAAAAAAAAAAATACAATAATAAAATATAGTAAAAATATAATATAAAATAATACAATATACAAAAATATAGTAAAAATAATAATATTTAGTACAAAAAATAGTACATCACTGAACTAAAATTTTTGGTTAAATCGTTTAAATTCGATGTATAATTTGTTGAAAGTTGATCACAGGAATTCTGTAAGATATTCTGACATCATGAATTTCATTTTGAAATACGAAGGTTTACATCATATAACAAAAATTAAAATTTGATGGCAAACAGCTTTTTTTTTTTAATTCTTTTTTTTAGATGGGGACCGTCGGTTTCGGTCATGAATTACAAAAATTTTATTACGGAAAAAGATTTCAGCAAAGTTTGATCCTGTATAATTCTCAAATAACCGCGCGGCCTGATGGCCAGTTGACTAGCACTCTGGCCTTTGGTACCACAGGTTTCAGATTCGAATCCCAGAGGTAGCATGGATGTTTGTGAGTGGTTCGGAATCCACGTTTTAACAGTAGGTCCCGGCCTAATTAGCCTAATGTGTGCACAAAATGATCGTAGAGCGACAAACCAAACCTATTCATTATCTTAGGAACAACTTAAAGCAAAAGCATTGTTATTGAATACGTACATTTGTTACTTTTTTCCCGTAATTTTCAAATTACATAATAAATAACACATAAAAACTGATTATTTAAGAGTACAATTCATTTTAAAAAAGTCTGAGATTGGCAAAACAATAAAATATGTTATCTCATGCTATTAATCAGTGAAATAAAAAGGTGAAAATTAATCATTATTATGGTTTCGATATATATATAAAGGGAGAGACATTATATGGAAGAAGATAAAAGTATAAAAATAATACATATATTCAAATTTTCACTTGAAATTATATCTTAAAAACAATGTAGTCACTTTAATTTCAATTTAAACTATCGAAGAACAAGCTAATATTTCCAAATATCAGAGTACAAAAAATTACCGTAGAGCTACAAACCAAATTATTACCCAATATTCATTTTGAAATAGGAAACCCATCTATCTACATTTGCGTCTTATGTGATCTGCTAAGAAAAAAATAAAAGCTTATTTAAAACTTATCAAATCGGCAAACCTAAATGGGGGTAATTCACCGTTTCGCATTTAAATTATTATTGCAGAAAATGACAAAATATCTACAGATAAAAAAATAATAAAACACAACATAAAATCCGTCCAAAAATATTAATTAATTACTGTGTTGATTTAAAAATATCCAATGGATAAATTTTCGAAATAACAATAATATAAAAACAAAAAAAACAAAAAAATACCTATTTTAATATATGACAGACGAATTTAAACTAATGAAAAATCGCATATGATTTTGCGAGTCATATGCGGTTATACTGAGAACATAACACATAACATAATTATTCGTTAATTTAAAAATAGTCAATGGGTAAAGTTCCGAAATAACAATAAAAAAACCTATTTGAATATTATATGACAGACGAATTTAAACTAATGAAAAATCACATATGACTTTGTGAGTCATATGCGATATGAATTGCAAAGTATTGCAGAAAATAACAAAATGTTTACAGATAAAATAAAAAATAAAACATAGTATAAAATCCGTTCAAAAATATTAATTACTCAGTTAATTTCAAAATATTCAGTGGATAAAGTTCCGAAATAACAATAAAATAAAAAAAAAAAATCCTATTTTAATATTATATGACAGGCGAATGAAACTAATGAAAAACAGCATATGATTTTGCGAGTCACTTAGCAATTGCAGTGTAATGAACACATAATTCTTTTAACTCATTAAAAATATTAAAAAAATACTTAAAATAAAATATTTTAATTGCAGTATAATGAACGCGTAATTCTTTTAACTTATAAGAAATAATAAAAAAATACTTAAATACAAAATTTTAATATTTGAATTTTAATATTTTAATGAACACATAATTCTTTTAACTCATAAGAAATAGTAATACAAAAAATTGCTTAAAATACAAAATTTCAATATTTTAATTGCAGTGTAAAGAACACGTAATTCTTTTAAACTCATTAAAAATAACATTAAAAAAATACTTAAAATACAAAATTTTTAATATTTAAAAAATGAAACTTACCTTAAATGGTTCAAATTGAGAATATAATATAATGAATATGATACACAATAATATATGGAATACGGGACAAAATACGGAAAATCACAGACACTTATTAATAGAAAAATATATAATATGAAATAAATATGATAATATTAAAGATTAAAATTGAATATAAATATATAATAAAAAAAAGAGATAATAATAAAATACACGATATTACAATATTAATATAAAAAATTTAAGAAATTGCAAAGTCAAAAAATCGCTTTAAGTGAGAAATCAAGAACGCTATCTAGTCAGTGTCTGATTCGATAATGGCGGGTTGAGTTTCAGTTCGGGGGCAGATGAATCCCAAACGAAAGGAAGGATCATCTCTCCCATTGGTTCCTCTAACTTAAACAATTTTTTTTGTCCACTAGTCGGTTGCGAAGCAATCACGAGAACTTCTGCTAAGGCGTGGGGTCAGGAATGGAATGTTTTGTCTATGGGTTGTTCCAAACAGTTAGGGATTAGCTATTTTTTTTTGTTTTTTCTTTTAACAGAAGCATCCAGTGTTTCTGTTAAATGACTACAGAGAGTGTTTGGGTCGTTTTCAATAGTAATATAATAATAGTAATAGTTCACCGCCAGCTTTATTTATTAATTTGATTTTCTTTAAATTGTTTCTAATTTTTATCCGTGATTTCTTGCAAGTCTTTTTTTTTATTCATTTGCACACATTGGCGTATAAAGCGCATAGCAATTTTGCACTTTTCGTATAAAGATACCTTTCTCTTTTACTATAAGTATCGTTCTTTAAAATCTCTAGTCTCCCATATTAAAGTTTTGTTTTTCATATTCTGCAATAAAGCATTTTTTAAGCTGCTGTTTTTCAAGCCTAATTTTTACCGGAAATTTCAGGGCACGTTCAGGGATAGTTAGCAGATTTAAGCAGGGGTATTCTGCTGGGTAAATTTTAACGTTTTATAATCCGTAATAAAACGTTTGAATTTATTTTAATTCAGTAATACATATAGTTCAGTAATGAAAAATAAATTCAGTAATGCATACTGAATTTATTTTTATGTATTACAGAAAATAATATGCCTTGATTTCTCACTTATAGCGATTTGACTTGTGCAATTTCTTAATTTTTTAATATTAAATTTATAATCTCGTGTATATTTTATTATTATCTTTCTTTTTTTATATATTCAATTTTAATCTTAATTTTAATATATCATATTTATTTCTTTAATGTTAAATTTTTATCTTAATCTTAATATTATCATATTTAAATATGTGTTTTTTCTGTTAAGGATTTTTAGTACTTACGTATTAACGGTACCTTGGCGACAGACTTGGCGGTTTTTAAGTGTCGCCAATCTTTATTATTTGGAATAAAAATATTTTGAAAGCGTTTTGATTTTAAATGAAGTGTTTCATATATATTTTATTATTTGGAACAAAAATTTTAAGTGTAGATTGGCGCCAAATCTGTAGCTGCGGTTGGCGCGTGTGCTCTTTATTGGCGCAACTGTCGCCAAGGTATCTTTAATACGTAAGTACCGGATTTTTTAACCAATTGCTTTTCAAGTCACCACCATTAACCCTTTCACTTATATGTTTACTGTTTTGTTTGCGTTTTTCAATAGTATTATGGCATCGACAACTGGTCCCTAATTGTACCAAATTTATTAAACTTAACTTTTTTAACTTCTTTTATTTTGTATTTTACTTTAATATCATTAGTATTTTTTTTTTAATTATTTATTTATTTATTTTATTTATTTATTTTATTATTTTTTTTTTTTTTGAGTACCACTTGAATTTGAATTTTTAGTAACTTTATCTTTTATTACTCCTCCGTGGGCCTGAATGGCCGAGTGGCTAGCGCTCTGGCGCTCGATACGACAGGTTTCGGGTTCGAGTCCCGGCGGTGCCATGGATGTTTGTAGTGGTTCGGAATCCACTTTAAACCGTAGGTCCCGGTCTAATAAGAGCGTTGCGGGGGCATTGTTACTCCGAGTTCGTAGCTTATCTTCAAGTTACACGCGCCCCCTGGGTAATGCAAAGTGTGTAACGTCTTTGCAGCGCTTGTCTTAAGGCATCCAAGACCAAGCTGTCTAAGTGCCAGCTGCATTAGAAAGAAAAAAAAAAAATTACTGCTCCGTCGAATTTCGAGATCATATCCTATTAATTGGGCTGGGCAAACTAAATATTTGGGTGTAATCTTAGATCGTAAATTAAATTATGCTCCTCACATTAACTATCCTAGGGATAAATTTAATAGATGCATTCGGGTACTGTATCCACTAATTTGTAGGAATTCTACTATGTCCTTGGAAAATAAAAAGCTCATTTATCTCGCATATGCGAGTCCTATTTGGGGATCTATTGCTCCGTCGAATTTCGAGATCATACAAAGACTTGAAAATAAAATCCTACGCATGATTACAGATTCGCCTTGGTTTTTCCGAAATGAGGATATCAGACATGCTCTTTCCCTCCAAAGTTTTAAACAATTTGTGTATAAAATTGCAAAAAAATTTTATAATTCCATTCCAAATATTAATAATTCCGTTTTGAATGATCTCAGCAACCATGTTTACGACATTTCTGATCTTAAAAATCGCAAAAGACCTCGCGCTGTTCTCAATATTATTCCGATATCCCCCTTTTCGAATGACCGTGCAGTTTCTCCACTGAGTCACAATTTCCCTTCAGTCGTTTTTGTTTGTTTCTATTGTTTATCTATTTTTTCTTTATTACCTTCTTGAAATTATAATAATAATATAAAAAAAATTATGTATGCATAATTTTTTTTTTATTAATTAATAAAAAATTCGAATAAGTAATTTTTAATTAAATTAATAATATACTTGTATTACTTTTTTTTCTATCTAAATCAATGGGCTTAAAGCTTAAGAAACTTCTCTCATTCACAAAGCAGGAGATAGAGGTTGCTTAGCAACCAAGGTTCTCCGTCAATCTGGCAAATCGTTTTTTTTTTTTTTTTTTTTTTTTATTGATTTTTTTTTTTTTTTTTTTTTTTTTTTTTTTTTTACTAACATTAAAGCAGCCATAGAATTCCAAACTTATTTATGAATTAAGATGAGGAGGTTTAAGGGGTATTTCCCCCTGTTGGTACTCCGTAAACGGTACGCCAGTTAGTTGCCAGCAGTGTTTTGGTAGGGTGCGAACCACCTTGCTAGTACAAGCAGCTGCTAGCTTCTATCTTGTATAATAAATAAATGGGGGCCTGAATGGCCGAGTGGCTAGCGCTCGGTACCACATGTTTCGGGTTCGAGTCCCGGCAGTGCCATGGATGTTTGTAGTGGTTCGGAATCCACTTAAAACCGTAGGTCTCAGTCTAATAGGATCGTAGAGCGTTGCGGGGGCATTGTTACTCCGCGTCCGTGGCTTATCTTCAAGTTACACGCGCCCCCTGGGTAATGCAAAGTGAATAACGTCTGTGCAGCGCTTGCCTTACGGCATCCATGACCAAGCTGTCTAAGTGTTTGCCAGCTGCATTAGGAAAAAAATAATAATAATAAATAAATAAATGGACAGCTGTTGTCAATATATTCTTGCTAGACCCCTTTTTTACAAATTGCGGATGATGAAAAAGATTTTGTGAAGATTTAAAAATTATAATTAAAAAAAAGATTTTGTGCAAATGATGATTTAAAAGAGTGCGGAGGAACATTTAATAGTCACTTCCAACATAATGATGTCCCATTCGTATTTAAAATACTTTTTCAAAATCATATAAAAAAAAAAATGTTTATTCTTTTTTCAGGCATTAAACACATTTTAGATAATACCACACTAAAATATCCAGAGAATAACAAATTGTATAGTTTTGAGGAATTTAAGTAAAAAATTAAACAGATCAACAATTAAAAGATTCAATTTCAATCTATATCAATGGTGGCAAATGCAGTTTAGGTGGGCTTTTTTTTTTTTTTTTTTTTTTTGCACGTGTTTAAATATGGCTCCGAAGTACTGTATATTTTTATATTAAATTTTCTGCAAAGATGATCAAAAGTCAAAAAAAATTAAGTATACCTATAAAAACAGTTTTTTAATAATATAACATTTTTATAATTTTAAGGGGCCTGAATGGCCGAGTGGCTAACGCTCTGGCACTCGGTACCACAGGGTTCGAGTCCCGGCGGTACCATGGATGTTTGTAGTGGTTCGGAATCTACTTGAAGCCGTAGGTCCCGGTCCTAATAGGATCGTAGAGCGTTGCGGGGGCATTGTTACTCCGCGTCCGAGGCTTAAGTACCTTAAGTATAGTTAAGCTCCGTGGCTTGTTAGACGGAAACAAATCCATAAAGACTTGATCTCCATTCGATAATGGATTACATCTTCAAAATTTCAAAAAATTTTAATGATAAATGCCCTCAGATTCGCTCAGGCTACAGGTTCGAATCCTGGCGGTGGCATGGATGTCTGTGAGTGGTTCGGAATCCACTTTAAACTGTAGGTTTCGGTCTGTTTAGCCTAAAGTGTGCACAAAATGACCCTAGAGCGACACACCAAACCAGCTCTTTTGCAATTTTTTTTTCCCGATGTTTTTCCTGTATGTAATTGTATTGCATTTTTATCCCATCATCCAATGAAACACTTTTCTGCTCATTTCACTTTCCGCAAAGGGGCCTGAAAGGCTGGGCGGCACTGGCACTTGATACCATTCGGGCTCGAGTCCCGGCGGTGCGATGGATGTTTGTAGTGGTTCGGAATCCACTCTAGACCGTAAGTCCCGGTCTAATAGGATCGTAAGAGCGTTGCGAAAGTATTGTTACTCCGCGTCCGTAGCTTATCTTCAAGCTACACGCACCTCCTGGGTAGGGCTAAGTGAGTAACGTCGCTGCAGCGCTTGACTTAAGGCATCAAAGACAATTGTCTAAGTGTTTGCCAGATGCATTAAGGGAAAAGTTTCATGGCATAATTAATGGACTCGCCGCTCGTATGAGAAATAACCACAAATTTAAAAAGCAAAATATATTAGCCTGAACAAGGACATGGTGTGCACAAGATGACCGTAGAACGACAAAACCAGTCTTTCACTGTGGATCCAAAATGTCTTTTTATGAGCATCAGTGCTGAGAAAATCTCACGACACTCGCTTGATTTTCCGCTAAACTGTGTTTGCTTATATTTGTGTTGTTCAAGGAAACAACTGGGTGGCCTACTTAACATTTAATTTTAACACAAATTCGTAAAAGTTCGGAATTTTTTTTTTTTTTTTTTGAACAGTCGGTAATAACGTTTTTAAATCTATTCTTGGCTTAAAAATGCTCGACTCCGATGCAGACTCCCCACCTCAAAATACAAACAATTTTGTAACTCAAATTTTTAAATATATATATATGTTGTTCTATTGCAGTAGGCAAACACTTAAGACAGTTGACTGGCGTAAATGGCGTTTACGCCGTTGAAAATCAGATTCATTCGTCATTGAAAGTAGTCGTTTCTTATGCAAAGGCATACATGGCACCACCGGGACTCGAACCCGAAACCTGTGGTATCGAGCGCCATAGCTCTCCCTGTGTAAGAGAAATTTTGCTTTTTTAAATGAACTTGCTTTGAAAGAAATCTGATTAATTTTTTTTTTCTAAATGCGGTTTGGACATGTAAGTATTATTAATTATAAAATTGTTAATTAAAGCACTATTAATTAAACTATACAATTTATTAAGAACTAAATTATAAAATTATTCTTCAATCATGAATAGCTCAGCAGATGAAATGAATCTACAATTAAACAGCGTGCAATTTCGACCAATAATTACAACAACCAGAGAATGCAATGTGTTTACAATGAGTCCAGGGATTGGCGCCAAACATACAGGCCATCTGCGTGATTCCACTAGCGTCGAGGCTCCTTTGTTGTGAGAAAGTTTATTTCAATGCGAGATATATTTGATATCATTATAAGCAATTCTTTAAAACAGTTAGACTTATTGGCTGATGCAATGAGACCCTTGAGCGAGATTAGTAAAATACGCAGATGAACAGGCTTACTAGATGGGGACCCTTTCTGCGAGGCTACAACCATTTGGACAAAAGTCTATTACTCTGGATTGAAAGAAAAAGGAAATAACTTTGAAACGTGTCAAACATTTTTTTAGACCAGGGGTCTCCGAACTACGGCCCGACAGTGTCATCAATCCGGCGATTATTGTTGCTGTAATAAATTGGATAAAAAAACACAGAATGATAATAACTCGGTTTTATTGACTTGCTAGGTAAAGCTTAATGACAAGCATAATACGCGGAAAACGACTAACAAATAATTGAAATGAATCCCACTAACATTGTAAACTAGTGAACATCCCGCAGTTATCCTCGGTAGTAATGTTGGGGTAAAGAATATCGCATACGTATGTATATCGATGTTAGGAATGTATATATCCTGAATCAAACATATGATTTTTATCCTGAAAATCCTCCAGGAACGAATAATAGATAATGCTGAAAAATTAAAACGGGTTTGGCCCTTGGTACTTACTGGAGTAAACAGTATGGCCCTAAGGCTGGAAAGTTTGGAGACCCCTGTCTTAGACAACTTGTTAAATTGCCTTATCTCAGGGATGGGCAAACTACGGCCCGCGGGCCAAACTCTGGCTCGCCGGAAGGTTCTAACCGGCCCGCGGGTCGCATTTTAATTTGAAGGTCCGAGGCAAATTGAAAGGAATGTATATTTCTATCTTATATATCAATTTCCTTTTGTACTTTGATTAAATATTATTTTTTCTTCCTTTTTTTTCAAAAGATTGATGATCTTTTTGCTTTCTCTATTTTTATTCTACAAAACATAAATCGTCGGAAATAGCAAGCACAGACAGCTTTCAATCGGTAAAGTGTTAAAAGCGGAAGTTCTTTGTTAGTTACAGCTGTAGATTGCCGCCAACAAGCGTTATCTCTTTCTCGGAGAGCACACATATGGGAATCCAATATAGGTGAATTAGACCTCACAATTGGCAGATTGCGGACACATAGCACCATCGTGAATAGTGGTGAAATTATTAAAAGTACACAAAATTATTAAAGTATTGCAAGTGTTTTCAACTATGAACCTTAGAAAGAATTATTTCAGAAGTAGACTGACAGATGAGCATTGAGCCTCGTTCTTTAGAATCGGTACATCTCATTTCGAACCTCACTATAAGGAACTATTAAAAATGAAATCGCAATTTCATTCATCTCCTTAACATATTTAAATTGTAATACTAGTATAAACTGTAATACTTGAATATTGTTTTTTAAAATTGTTTGTATTGTTTTTTAAATTTAAATTTGAAATGGTCTGGTAGTGTGCATAGGAGAAACCGCTTGGCTCTAGTTGGTTCATTTCTGGTCGATGTTGTTATTTACAATTTTATTTTCTGCATAAATGAACAATGGCAATTATAAATAAATTACACAAATATAACAAAGTTTGTCTTAAATCAAATATAAAAAAAATATAATATAAAAAAAAAAATTTGAGTCAATTCCTACTATATATTTATAAATAATTTCCATTCATTTTTTTAAGCTAGAAAAAATTATCTCTCACACACACGCGGGCCCTTTTTTTAAAGAAAACAAAAAAACAGTAATTCGTACTTCAGAAAAAAGCCAAAATGAAATAAATAAATGATAAATTGTACAAATAAATTTAATCGATAATGACAAAATGATTTTAAAAAAAAAATTAGTTAAAAAAGAATAAACAAATACTCCAGAGGTCAAAATGGCTGAGAGGTATAGGGCGTTAAGTTTAAGCTCTGGTTCTATAAAAGGAGAGTAGGTTCGAATACCGCTCCTGACGTCGTAGTGAAATGTTGAATATTTTTCATTTCATTACGCTTCTCAGATTTCAAAATTATAAACTTTATCAACATCTACATTTTTGAAATTTTTTTTATTTTTCATTTTATAATTTTATTAAATAAATAATTCTTTTTTAAAAAACGGGGCGTTTAATTATCTATTTTTCTTATTGACTCAAAGGGCGTGAGAGCACCGCTCTGTTTCAATATTTTACAGTGAAGGAGCTAGGGGTCGTATTAATCTACAATAAGAGAAACAAATACTCCCAAATTATAAACAAATAGAGAAAGGATAGGGGAAGACGGCCAAGTTTATACCAAAGGTGGGAGTCTTTCCGACTCCTGAATAGGACTTTTTTTTTACCGACTCCCAAATCCTTACTCTCTTTCATAATTTTATGTACTATGAACCACTACAAACATCCATATCACTGCCGAGACTCGAACCTGAAACCTGCGGTCTATGATCTTTGGATATTTTTTCCACTTTCCCCAAACACTTAGACATAGGCGTCTTGGATGCCTTAAGGCAAGCGCTGCATAGACGTTACTCACTTTGCGTAACCCAGGAGGTGCGAGTAGCTTGAAGATAAGCTACAGACGCGGAATAAAAATATCTCCACAACGCTCTACGATCATGTTAGACCGGGACTTACAGTTTAAAGCGGATTCCGAACCAATGGCATCCACCATTTGCCGAACATCCACGGCACCGCCGGGACTCGAAACCTGTGGTACCGAGTGCTATCCACTCAGCTATTCAGGCCCGCAAAGTATTTTAGAATAGCAGAAAACAAGCAAAAGGAAATCATACGTTTTTCATGCGCGTAGAGGCTCTATTTGTAATATATTAAATCTCTTTTTTTTGTTAAAATAAAAAGAATAGATGCTTTGAGATCTTCTTTAATTGTTTATCTAAGATAGTTGTTTATATAAGTCTCAGTACTGAGAAAAGTATGTCAAGTTTTACTTGGTTTGCTGCTAAAGCGGTCACTGTTTTTTTATCTTGGTTGTGTTCTTTGAAAGCAGGGACGGATTTAGGCTTATGCCCGCGGGACCCGAGCCTAGGACGGCAAATTTTTAGAGGCAGGGCCTGAATAGCCGAGTGGCTAGCGCTCTGGCGCTCGGTGCCACAGGTTTCGGGTTCAAGTCCCGGCGGTGCCATGGATGTTTGTAGTGGTTCGAAGTCCCATTTAAACCGTAGGTCCCGATCTAATAGGATCGTAGAGCGTTGCGGGGGCATTGTTACTTCGCGTCCGTGGCTTATCTTCAAGTGACACTTGCCCCGTGGGTAATGCAAAGTGAGTAACGTCTGTGCAGAGTTTGCCTTAAGGCATCCAAGACCAAGCTGTCTAAGTGTTTGTCCAGCTGCATTAGAAAAGAAGAAAAAAATTTTTTTTTACAGCCGGCCAGAATTTGAAATCGATTTTTTTTTTTTTCATCGACTGTCAGACCGAATTGTAATGCATCTTTTCTTGCTTTGACAACCTCAAGGTGTCAATATTTAAAGGGTAGAATTATTTCTTAAAATAATGAATCGTGTTAGTAGGAAAATTTAAACTGACAACTGGCGTACCGATTACGGAGTACCAACGGGGGGTCGGGGAGGGGAATACCCCTTACCCTCCTCCTCTTAATTCATAGATATGATTTAAATTTTAACTGGCTGCTTAATTGTTAGCATAAAAAAATTACAAGATAATGTTTCAAAAATTTAAAAGATGGTACTCAAAAAAAGTTAAAAATATTAAAATAAATAAAAGTAAAATACAAAATAAAAGTTAAAAAAGTTAAAAAATAAAAGAATTTAAGTTAAGTTTAAATTCGGTACAATTAGGGACCCGTTGTCGATGCCACAAGACTATTGAAAAAAGTAAGCAAAACAGTGAAAGGGTTATGCTGAACGGTTGGAAGCCATGGTGATTTCTGAAAAATAAATATTTTTTTTTTGCTCCAATGCAGTTGGCAAACACCTAGACAGCTTGGTCTTGGATGCCTTAAGGCAACCGCTGCACAGACGTTACTCACTTTCATTACCCAGGGGCGCGTGTCACTTGAAGATAAGCCACGGACCCGCAAAGCTCTACGATCCTATTAGGACCGGGGGGCTTAGCACTACCCAGGAGGTACGTGTAGCTTGAAGATACACTACAGAGGCGAGTAATATTACCCTCACAACGTTTTATAATCAGATTAGACCGGGACCTATAGTTTAAAGTGGATTCTGAACAACTACAAACATCCATGGCACCGCCGGGACTCGAACCCGAAACCTGTGGTACCGAGCGCGGAGCGCGAGCCACATATTATCGACACAAAAAAAAAGGCGATTCTGAGAACCAAAGTTCTTTTTCTTTTTTAATATTTTGTAATTTTTATTTGATTGTGTAATTTTTTTCATTCCTTTTATTTTACTGACAAGAAGAAAAAAAAAAAGGGGGGGGGAATGATAAAAAGAAAAAGAAAAGAAAACCTAACTTTTCACTAGCCGTTAAAAGAGAATGTTAAAATTTAAAAAATATCTAACAAATAGATAATAAAATTTTTTTTGAAGTATAGCATTTGTCTACTGACGTTAAATTTTTCATAAATTTTTCTTAAAAAATCTAAACGTAGCGTTTGGTTGCTCATTCATTGTGATGCAAAATATTAAACCACCCTATTTAATTATACCTTTGCCCGATTACTTAAAAACTTCATTATTATTATTATTTTTTTAATCTCGCATAAATATTTTATAGTTTTACGTAATGTGAAAGATTACCATGATCAATTTAAATTTAAGAAATTGTAATGAAATTGAAAAATGTAATCAAAACAGTGAGGGTTATGCTGAACGGTGGGAGCCCTTGGTGGTGATCTGAAGAGCAAAAATGAATACATCCTCACAAAAAAAAAAAGGCCGATCTCAGAAACGAAGTTACTTTTATTTTTATATTTTTTATTTTCATTTTTTATAGTTTTATTTCATTCCTTTTATTTTCCTTACAAAAAAAAGGGGGGGCATAACACTATTGAAAACGTAAACATAAATGTACACAGTGCAGTGGAAGGGTTATGCTGAACGGTGGGAGCCAATGAAGGTGATCTGAAAAGCAATATATCACACGAAAAATCCCCCCCCACCGAAAAAAAAGGCCGATCTCAGAACCGAAGTTCTTTTCATTATTTTTATAATTTTTATAAACATTTTTATTTTTATAATTTTTATTTTTATTTACTTATTATTTTTTTTTTTATAATTTTTTTTTTTTTTTTTTTTTCTTATCCTTTTATTTTCCTTAAAAAAAAAAAAAGGGGGGTAAAAAAGCGTACAATAAAAACCGAACATATTAGTTTCTAGTCGGAAAGCTGGAGAATTTAGGTGCACAACGTAGCAAAAATAGCGAAAGGAGCCGAGTTCAGTTTCGAATCCTGAACCTGAGTGGAAGAGAGAGAGAAAATAAACAACCAGGGAGAGAGGAACGGATAGTTAAATCAATTCCAAGTGGTACTTTCTGTCAGAACTAGTGGTTCGCGGATGGCGTAGTCGGGTTACTGCCGAGTCGGGTTAGCACCGAGGGCACCTTTTTTTTTATTATTATTGGCGTGTGGAAATTTTTATTGGGAAACCGTTGAATGATTGGGTGGCCAACTGGACTTCGTACTGCGCACATGTGGGCTCAATAAATTGAGCTTGTTTATTTCAATAGGAGTTAGAGAAGTTGCGGCAGATCAAAGGATAGGAATGTGTTTATCCTGAATGCGAGGCAGGCAGGTGTCGAGAATGACACTGGTGGAATGGTTTTTAGTTTTCGCCGGCAGATGGAGGGAAGGGTGACGTTCGTTATTCTCAGGAAGCAGAACGCAAATCTAGAGACACTCCCCAAAACCATTATTCCTTAATTATGATGGGACAATATGGATCATGTAATTGTAAATCGACAGTTTTGCAGGCACCCAATATTTAATTTTTTGGACGTGAGCTTCGTCGGTTTGAGGTTGACGGTCAACCAGAGGGCTCCTCGTCATCAACGAATTCTCTGCCTTCTTTGAACTGTTTATACCACTTCTAAACATTTCTTTCCGATATAGGAATGCTCTCCGAATGGCTTCTGCAACATTCTACACGTTTCCGCATACAAAATGTAATGCAAGTTCTTTGCTCAATAAATTCAGCAATTTCAAAAATCGCCGGAATCATTTTTAGCGTCTCGCAAAGTCAAACGTAACTCAAACACGAGTGAATATTTTGACGTCAAATGTCGCACAGATATCAAGGGCAGTGCCAGCAACCTAAAAAAAAGGGAATTGAAATTCCATGAACCCCGGGAATTTTAAATTGAAAATGGGTCTTACTTTTGGAACACATTAATATTAGCATTTAAATTATTTTTCCATTTATCAAGCAAGTAAGTTTGAAGGTTGCAAGTAAGGTTTTTAAATTTCTTGTGTTGTGTAATGTTAGCTCAGCGTAAAAGCTAAGTGCAATGTTTTGTATTTGTGGTTCATAAAAAGTGTAAATAAATAATAATGAAAAACGGTGTGGAGCAAGTACAGAAATGACTATCAGATTCCAGCAGACATACATATAAACGAGGTAACCTAATGTTTTTGACCCAAACAAACCAAGTTACGATTAATGAGAAAGCAATTAATGAGCTTAATTAAATAAGGACGGTTGTTGTTCGATTTCATTAGAATTTTTAAAAATTTAAATTGATCATGGTAATCTTTGACCTCATATTACGTAAAATTATAAAATATTTATGCGAGATTAAAAAAATAATAATAATAATGAAGTTTTTAAGTAATCGGGCAAAGGTATAATTAAATAGGGTGATTTAATATTTTGCATCACAATGAATGAGCAAACAAACGCTACGTTTAGATTTTTTAAGAAAAATTTATGAAAAATTTAACGTCAGTAGACAAATGCTATACTTCAAAAAAAATTTTATTACATATTTGTTAGATATTTTAAATTTTACATTCCTCTTTTAACGACTAGTGAAAAGTTAGGTTTTTATTTTATTTTATTTTTATTTTTTTTTTTTTTTTTTTTTTTTTTTTGTCAGTAAAATAAAAGGAATGAAAAAAAAAAAAAAAATCAAATAAAAATTAAAAAATATTAAAAAAGAAAAAGAACTTTGGTTCTCAGAATCGCCTTTTTTTTTGTATCGATAGCATGTGGCTAGCGCTCTGGCGCTCGATACCACAGGTTTCGAGTTCGAGTCCCGGCGGGGCCATGGATGTTTGTAGTGGTTCGGAATCCACTTTAAACCGTAGGTCCTGGTCTAATAGCATCGTAGAGCGTTGCGGGGGCATTGTTACTCCGCGTCCGTGACTTATCTTCAAGTGACACGCGCCCTCTGGGTAATGCAAAGTGAGTAACAGCGCTTGCCTTAAGGCATCCAAGACCAAGCTGCCTAGGTGTTTGCCAGCTGCATTAGAAAGAAAAAAAATATTTA
Source organism: Caerostris darwini (assembly GCA_021605075.1). NCBI lineage: Eukaryota > Metazoa > Arthropoda > Arachnida > Araneae > Araneidae > Caerostris > Caerostris darwini. Next base: position 26,403 of record BPLQ01015573.1, read on the forward strand.
CTTTTCCGAAATCATCATGGCTCCCAACCAACATAACCCTTTCACTGTTTTGTTTACTTTTTTCAATAGTCTTGTGGCATCGACAACGGGTCCCTAATTGTACCGAATTTAAACTTAACTTAAATTCTTTTATTTTTTTATTTTTTAAACTTTTTTTTTGTATTTTACTTTTATTTATTTTAATATTTTTAACTTTTTTTTAGTACCATCTTTTAAATTTTTGAAACATTATCTTGTAATTTTTTTTATGCTAACAATTAAGCAGCCAATTAAAATTTAAATCATATCTATGAATTAAGAGGAGGAGGATAAGGGGTATTCCCCACACCCACCCCACCCCCCATTGGTACTCCGTAATCGGTATGCCAGTTGCCAGTTTACATTTTACTACTTACATGATTAATTATTTTAGAAAATAATTCTACCCTTTAAACATTGACATCTTGAGGTTGTCAAAGCAAGAAAAGAAGCATTGAAATTCGGTCTTACAGTTGATAAAAAACAAAATTGATTTGAAATTTCGGCCGCCTTTAAAATTTTGACGACTCTAAAGATATGTCGCCTTCGGCCCGGGTCTCGCGGGCCTAAGCCTAAATCCGTCCCTGCCTTCAAAAAACACAACCAAGATCAAAGACAGTGACCGCTTTAGCAGCAAACCAAGTAAAACTTGACATACTTTCCTCAGTCCTGAGACTTATATAAACAACTATCTTAGATAAACAATCAAAAAGATCTCAAAGCATCTATTCTTTTTAGTTTATCAAAAAATGAGATTTAATATATTACAAATAGAGCATCTACGCGCATGAAAAACGTATGATTTCCGTTTGCTTGTGCTATTCTGCACTCATGTCCATAAATTAAGGATAATTCTGAATCACACAGAAATTGAACTCTGAAATAAAAATTTCACCTGTAGAATTATCACACACATCTTGAAGAAGAATATGCAAATTACAGAAAACCACCAGATGGCGCTGATAGTACGTCACAATGACGAGAGTGTAAGAGAGGGGTATATAAGGAATGGTGACAAAGAAGTAAAATTGTTCACAAGCGCTTTAAAAGCCTTTCAGTGCGATAACCGCATAGTTATGGCACAAAGGAAGCATTTGATGATTTTTACGTGGTAGAATTATCGGACGACTGGAATGGGGACGTACCCAGCTGGAAGTATCCGAGGAACTTGAATCGCCCAGAGTGTCATCTCCAGGCTTTGGCAACGATTCCAAGATGATGGTAATGTGAGTAGATGTTACAGCACAGGTCAACAGTCCCCGAGTTACAACGCCGAATGAGGACCGGTATTTAGCAGTTACTGCCAAAAGAAACAGACGGAGCACAGCATCAGACCTGTCTCGTCAGCTCTCTTCAGCTACCGGTACGACAGTTTCAAGGCAGACCGTGTACAGACGCTTAGGGCACATTGGTCTATATGCTCGTAGGCCTGTTTTGAAATTTGTTCCAGGGAGTAAAAATCGCAATTTTTATTAATTATGTCAAACATATAGCAACTTTTTTGCTCTTTACCTTTCGTTTAATAAATAGACTTTACAAATAAGTCAAATTTGTTTTGCTTCTGTCTCTTTCTTTGCCTGAACTTCATTATCCTTAATTTATAGACATGAGTGTATAATACTTCGACGGGGCTTGAATAGCGCTCTGGCGCTCGGTACCACAGGTTTCGAGTCCCGGCGGTGCCGTGAATGTTCGGCAATTTTTGGCTTTATATTGTATTTTATTTTTTTTAATTTTAGTATTTTTAAAATTTTTTGAGTACCATATTAATTGAATTTTAGAAACTTTATCTTTTGTTTATATTTATTAACGTTAAATCAGCCAATTAAAATTTAAATCATATTTATGATTAAAGATAAGGAGTTTATCCCCATTGGTACTTCGTAATCCAGGGATGGGCAAACTATGGCCCGCGGATCAACTCCGTCCCGCCGGAAGATTCTATCCGGCCCGCGGATAGAATTTTAGCCGTGAACAAAAGCTAGAACGCGGATAGAATTTTGCCGGTCCGAGGCAAATTAAAAGAAATATTTACATATTATGTATCCATCTCTTTTTCTACTTGGATTAAAAATTATTTTTTTCCTTCCTTCTTTTCAAAGGACTGATGATCTTTTTACTTTGTCTATTTCTGTTCTACAAGACATAAATCGACGGAAATAGCGAGCACAGACAGATTTCAGTGCCGTTCAAACAGAATTGGATATTTTTACTACGACTTTTAGCTTAAATTGTGAAGCAGTGAGGTCAGATTTGCAGGTTGCAATCTAACAATCATCACAAGCAGTTGTTTCTAAATATGCTAAAGTTAGAGTTTTACAAATCATTATCGACAGTAAGTTTTTTAAATTTAATATCTCACGCCCATAAAATCAGTGCTATGTTTGCTTCATCTTATATATGTAAACAAGTGTTTTCAACTATGAACCTTAGAAAGAATTATTTCAGAAGTAGACTGACAGAGAAGTATTTAGCCTCGTTCCTTAGAATCAGTACATCTCTTCGAAGCTCACTATAAGGAAGTTTTAATAATGAAATCGCAATTCCATTCATCTCATTAACATATTTAATTTGTAATAATGTATTGTTTATAAAATTTTAGAAAAATTTATCTTGGCCCGCCAAACTGGGTTTTTTTTTTTGTGTTTTTTTTTTGTTTTTTTCGATTTTTGGCCCGCGACCGAAAAAGTTCGGCTATCCCTGTCGTAATCGGTACGGTATTCTAAGTAAGTCCTTAACTTTTATTTATGCACAATAATTAGTAACTCAAATATTTTGTTCTAGATTATAATCTACGAATGAGTAAAAGTTTTGAAAGTGGAGCTTGCAAACGCAAGAAAAAGATTCTACTTTTTCTTTCTTACTTATGAGTATGAGGCAAAGAGGCTAACATCGATTACTGCTTACATGCATGTATAGACCATTGAAATGTTTTTTTTTTTTGGGGGGCAATAAAATTTTTGTAACGTTTTTTTTTTTTTTGTCCAAATAAGTGTTCTCGACTTTTTTTTTTGTGCCACATTTTTTATAAAGATTAGTACCCGTCACAACATGTTTCATTTAACATATTGATATATATCACAGTAAGGATGTATTTTATTATCTCTCATGTAATTTACAAACCCTATTGGTACTATCCCTATGGGTATATCCCTATTGGTACTCCGTAATCGGTACGAAAGTTGCAAGAAACCGCCACTTCTTTGTTCTGTTAGGATGGATACTGTCATTACCACAGACTTCTCAGCTTAAGTGTAGTTAAGCTTCGTGGCTTGTTAGACGGAAACAAATCCATAAAGATCTTGATATTCATTCGATAATGGATTACATATTCAAAATTTCAAAAAATGTTCATGATAAATGCCCTCAGATTCGCAATGAAGCTATTCGCACTATTCCTGTATACGGTCCTGGTGTCAGTAGCTCTAGAACAAGTAATTAAAAAAAAATTTTATTACTTTTTTTCACTTTATTGCAGAAAGTCCTTTATAAATAATTTTCAATCATTTTTTTAAGTTAGAAAAAATTCTCTCTCTCACACACACTTTCCATATCTCACGCTCATTTATTCACATGTTTTTTCATTTTCCATTTTGTCTCCCTCCTTGACTCCGACTACATGAATGAATTAATATTTGAAAAAACTGTATTAACATCCAGTGTCATCCACTACAAGTTAAAAAAAATGTATTTGAACTTGAGTGAATGAATAAAAAGTATTTTATCAACGATTGAAAATTTGAACAAGATAGTTAATTAACAGGGGATATGTACTCTTTGGTTTTTGCATCATGATAACGCGCCAGCTCACTGCATTAATTCTTCGTGCTTTTTCGCAAAAAATGAAATCTATATCATTCCCCAACCACCGTATTCACCTGATTTAGCACCGTGCGACTTCGGGCTATTCCCTAATCTCAAAAGACCACTCCGGGGACACCATTCTGAGTCGATTGAAGAGATGCAACATGAATCGCCGAGCGCTTTGTAGGTCATCTCTGCCAATGACTTTTTAGCATGCATTGAGGATTGGAAAAAAGGTTAGTATAAGTGCATTGTGTGATGGGATGACTTTGAAGGCGATGAAATAAAGAGTTTTTGAAAAAAAAAAAATCGGACTTACTTTTTGGGCACAGTAGTAATTCAATTACTAATCCCGAAATGGACGAATGTTCAAACAACAATTTGCGAATTTTACCTGAATTATCAAGACAACGACATTCTACACTCAAACCAGGGATGGGCAAACTTTTTCGGTCACGGGCCAGAAATCGAGAAAAAAATTTTTTGGCGGGCCAAGATAAATTTGTCTAAAATTTTGAAAGCAATATACAAGTATTACAATTTAAATATGTTAATGAGATGAAGGAAATTGCGATTTCATTTTTAAAAGTTCCTTATAGTGAGGTTCGAAGTGAGATGTACCGATTCTAAGGAACGAGGCTAAATGCTCATCTGTCAGTCTACTTCTGAAATAATTCTTTCTGAGGTTCATAGTTGAAAACACTTGTTCACATATATAAGATGAAGCAAACATAGCACTGCTTTTCTGCCCATGAGATATTAAATTTGGGAAACTTACTTTCGATAATGATTTGTAAGGCTCTAACTTTGGCATATTTAGAAACAACTGCTAGATATTTCTTTTAATTTGCCTTGGACCGGCAAATTAAAATTTGCTGCATTAGAATGACGAAAAGCGAATTTGTCAAGGTCAATTACAAGAGTGCGAAATAAGCGTGGGGCTTTGGGAGAAACCAAAACAATTCTATAACAATATATTAATGAGTAATGTTCAGAACTGCGCGAGATCGTTTGCGGTTTTCGAAAAGAGAAATATCAAAATCATAATTTAAAAGATCTTTTAAAACAGAGTTATTAATGTTGGGAATCGAATTATACAAATTTTGCGCGATCTTGTGCACGAATTGTCTAAAACTGGGGAGAGAAAGAGCATGTCTGATATCCTCGTTTCGGAAAAACCAGGACGAAATTGTGATCATACATGTGATTTTATTTTCAAGCCTTTGGATGATTTCAAAATTCGACTTAGCAGTGGATCCCCAGATAGGGCTCGCAAATGCAATAATTGGACGCAAGTAGGCAAGATAAATGAGCTTTTTATTTTCCAGAGACATAGAAGAATTTCTACAAATTAATGAGTACAGAACGCTCATGCATCTATTAAATTTATCCCTGAGGTAATTAATGTGAGGTGTATAAGTCAATTTACGATCAAGTATAACACCCAGATATTTAGCCTGCCCAGCCCAAGTAATAGGATTATTGTAGATTTTAATGGAAGGATTATTAAAAACCTTTTTACGCGTAAATAGTACTTCTTCAGTTTTCTCAACATTTAATTGAATTTTCCACTTTGTTAGCCATTGCTCAAGTTATAATTCTATAAATTATAATTCAATATATAATTCTGAAGATTCTTGCTGATAATAAGATGTTTATGACCCTTGAGTGAGGAGAGCAGTGTCATCTGCAAAGGGACTGATTTTCACATTATAAATTTGCGGAATGTCATTGGTATAAAGGTTATAAAGAAAAGGACCAAGAATTGAACCTTGGGGAACACCGGCCTGAATGCTTTCAGCAGAAGAATCAGTATTATCAATGGAGACCACAAAGGTTCTATTAGTGAGATAATTTTGAATGATTTTAATCAAAAAAGGAGAGAAATTGAAAAGAATTAATTTATGGATTAACCCATTCACCCAAACTCTATCCAAAGCTTTAGCTACATCTAGGAAAACAACAGCAGTATCTAATTTCCAGGAAAAACCTTCGGAAACGGTTTCAGTGAGATTGAGAAGTTGATGTGTAGTGGATAGTTTCTCGGTGAAGCCAAATTGCTGAGGAATGAGAAGATTTTTTTGTTTAGTTTCATTTTTGAGATAACTTAAGATGATCTTTTCAATTAATTTGCTTAGAGAAGAAAGGAGAGAAATTGGTCTGTAGCTGGAAGGGGTAGTGGGTTCTTTACCTTTCTTATGAATATGCAAAATTCTGGCTCTTTTCCAACAATCAGGAAAATAAGAATAATACATGATTGCATCTGCAATTCGGCAAATTTTAAAAATAGCTTTTAATGGAAGATTTTTAAGCATCTTGTTCGTGATGGTGTCCATGCCAGGTGTTTTATTAATTTTTAAATTATTGATGATATCGATAACAGTAGAGGCTCTAGTATTAACAATATTAGGAGCAAAATTTATGGAGTTAAAATGAGTGATAGAATCTTGGATGACTTTAGTATTGTGAGGATCGTTAATAGTATTCTCCTGAAACTGCTCTTGAAAGCAGTCTGCCAAAATTTCGGCTTTTTGAGAATTAGTTGTAGCTGTGCAGTTGATAGTTTTTAAGGTATGAATAGGGCATTTTTTCTTTTTAAAACCCTTCGGAAGCTTCCAAAAAGTACCATCTTGGTTATTAACAGTTTGGAGAGATTCCTCTTTCCATCTCCATTTTCATTAGGAGGGGGGGGAGGAGGAACGATTGCCGACACCATATTAGAGTCTATATCCGTTCGGCAGAAGCACCCCCGTCCATAAATCCAAATCCCCGTCTTGATGAACTGTTCTCTTGACCATCTGGCCCGAAGTTTTTTTTTTGTTTTTTTTTAAATTTTTTATTTATCCCTGCCAATTTAAACACTTCCCAGAGATATCCCCTTCACCCGCAGCTGTGGTAAATTACCTCCCCCCCACCCCGAAACGGGTCATTCCGTTGGACATATCGGATACCCATCCGGTCAGGTGCAGAAACCAACAAACACCCCCTTCCAAGGGACGCACATAGAAAATAGTCTAACATATACAGTAATTATATAGAATTTAGAACAAAAATATTACAAAAAAATTTACAAAATACAAAAATATTTACTAAAAGATATTGCTCATATTGACACGACAATAACAACATGATGAGCTCATTACAATACATTATACTTAATAGGTACAACATAAATACAGAAACTGCATTCTGTATATAATCATGTGACTGTTCAAATGGCTTTTTTTCTTTAAAAAAGTTTCATAATAGGTAAATTTGTTTTGAGATTTCCTGATTTGAATGAAGGAGTAAAATACTTTAGTATTAAAAAAATTCATTCAAAGTTTTCCAATTTATTGTAAACTGGGAAATAAGGAAATTTTGCCAATAACGCGATAGTCTAGGATACAGGGGTCGCTATCTACTGGGTTTTATTTTTTATTTTTTCCTCTTCTTTATAAAAGTCTTAACTTTTTTGGCCATTTTGATCTTTGGTGAAACAATTCGTTTCGTATATTATGGATATATTATATTTATAACCTATTAATATATTCTACTATTCAAAGATTTGTTCTACGTAATATATGAATGATAGTTATTGACATTTATTTATTTATTTTTTTCAGTTTTCTTGAAGAAATGTTCTAGCAATATGTTTTCCTGTAAAAAAAAAAAAAAAAGAAACATAGAGAAAGTAATAACCATTTCCTAAATTAACTTATATAAAAGTTACATTTTTATTTGAATCCTACCTTTCTGGCATAAAAAAAATTATCCTCATAATTAACTTCTCGAACTAATTGTGTTTCAATGCTTAATAATGCAAGTGCATTGAGCCTATCTTGCTAGTTATCCATTTCTTTTATTAATCAGAAAAATTGACTCATTAAATTTATCTTTAGATGCCTATTTCTTTATATTTTTGTGATTTTCCAAGTTCTAGTACGACCTTCCTAAATTGATCATTGTAATCTTTGAAAAACGCCTCGCATTACGTAAAATTATAAAATTTTTATGCGAGATTAAAAAAAATAATAGTAAAGTTTTTGAGTAACTGGACAATGGTATAATTAAATAGGGTGAATTAATATTTTGTGTTACAATGATGAGCAAACAAACGCTACATTTGAATTTTTTTAAGAAAAATTTATGAAAAATCTAACGTCAATAGATAAATGCTATACTTAACGAAAATCATTTTAGTACCTATTTGCTAGATATTTTAAATTTTACTACTTACACGATTCATTATTTTAAGAAATAATTCTACCCTTTAAATATTGACATCTGGAGGTTGTCAAAGCAAGAAAAGAAGCATTAAATTGATTTACAAACTCATTTCTTACAATTTCTCTCCTTATTTGATTCAAGTAATTCGTAACTATCTTTCAGACAGACACTTTGTTGTCTCGTAGTAGGGAATACTGATTCCTCAATTCGTGATATTCACGCTGGTGTGCCCCAGGGCTCTATTCTAGCTCCTTTCCTCTATAATATCTTTATCAACGATATCCCACAAAAGAACAATATCAAAATTAATCTGTATGCTGACAACATTGCAATCTTAACGCAAGGCCGAAAAACTTGCACCATCCAGGAAAATTTGCAAAATTATATCATTGATTTAGAAAAATGGCTCATTAACTGGAAGATAAAATTAAATGTAGATAAGACTGAAGCAGTTCTTTTCATTTGCAAAAAATCCTATAACCCTCCTAATATTAAAATATCACCTGGTCTAAAGAATCTAAGTACTTAGGAATTATTCTTGATAGTAAACTTAACTACAGATCGCATATCTATAACCTCAGAAATAAATTCAATACTCAATTTAGAATTCTCTATCCTTTAATCAATAGAAATTCAGCTTTACCTCTTAATCTCAAAATTCTAACATATCTCTCTTATCTTCGTCCAGTATTAGCTTATGCAAGCCCAGTTTGGGGTTCTGTCGCACGTACAAATTTTGAAATTATTCAAAGGCTTGAGAACAAAATTATAAAATGAAGAATGTTAACGAATTCACCCTGGTACTTTCGTAATGACTATATTAGACGAGTTCTCTCGATTCCAAATTTAAGACAATTTGTTCACAAAATTTCTACTCAATTCTATAATGATATGCGAAACATCCATAACCCTGTATTAAATATCCTACAAAATTACGATTATGATATTTCTTCCCGCAAACATAGTAAAAGACCTCGCACTGTTCTAAATATTTTAAATTAATTCCTTACAACTGACTAGATGAAAAAAGTTCGCTTTTCTCCTAATTTGACCTTTGCTCATTCTGTTTTATTACATGCAACTGATTTCATCAACAATTACATTCTTGAAATTGTTATTTTTCATTTTATAATTTTATTAAATAAATAATTCTTTTTTAAAAAAAGGGCATTTAATTATCTATTTTGCTTATTAACTTAAAGGGCAGGACACCACCGCTATGTTTCAACATTTTACAATGAAGGAGATTGTGGCCGCTACGCGGCCAAGGATCTCCGTAACAATCTACAATAACAAGAAGCATTAAAATTCGATCTTACAGTTAATAAAAAACAAAATCGATTTTAAAGTTTTCCCGCCTCGAAAATTTTGGCTCCCCTGAAAATTTGCCGCCCTAGCCTAAATCCGTCACTGATTACAGGTTGTGTGGGATGCCCGCCCATTGTGCGTCAGTAGCATTTCGATTGGAGGCTCTCGGAGCTCAACCTCCGTTCCAAGTCAGAAATAAAAAAGTCGAGAAGGGAATAAACCAGACCAGCGATTACGTCATCCGTAGTTCGTTTTGCTAGCTTCGGAATCCGATTTGTTTTCGTCAAGGTCGTTTCGAAGGGGCACTTTGGAACGTTTTAGTTTTGGTTTGTAAAAAAATCTGCCCTCTCCTTTCCTTTTCTCTTCTCTTCAGCCATCCAGATGAATTTTTGGTTTCGTAGCGGTTATTATAAACTCTTTTTTCTGGCACACTTATTTTACATTTAAATACAATGAGTGTAAAAAGTATTCGTACAGTACGACAATTGATTTAAAAGAGATCCGTTCATAAAAATTAAACATAAATTCCATTTTAATTCATTATAAATATATAATAGAACATATTTTCACTAGTTTCATGTGAAATTGGCACAAAAATAATTTTATGCATGAATAAATATTTACAGAACTGAAACATCTTGTGAAGTATTCGTACATCAGGCATATATTGGCCAATACAATCATAATATTTCAGCTAATACTTTGTAGGATATCCTTTAGCTCGAATAACTGCCTTGAGTCTCTTTGGCATCGATTCCACCAATTTTGCTATTATTGAGCTAGATATGGCGTCCCATTCTTGATTAAGAGCCGATTCCAAATCATTTTTATTAGAAATATGTCTGGATCTAATATTTTTATCAAGAACGTCCCATAAATTCTCGATGGAGTTGAGGTCCGGTGATTGAGGAGGAAATTTCATGAATTTAGGGGTATTATATAGTATCCAGAGCCTTGTGTTTCGGGCTGTGTGCTTGGGGTCGTTATCATGCATGAAAACGTAATCACCATTCAAGCCCATTTTTGTTGCATTAGGTCCTAAATTATTTTTTAAAATGTCAATATAAAGTTGATGATTCATAATGCCTTTAATAAAGACTAATTCGCCCACCCCAGAAGCACTCATACAACCCCAAACAAACAGACTTCCACCGCCATGTTTCACTATTGGCATTAAATTCTTAGGATGCATTTCTGTATTGCGCTTTCTCCATACCATTCGTCTCCCGTCCGATCCAAATATGTTGTATTAACTTTCGTCTGTAAAGATAATATTTTTCCAGAAATCTGGACTTTCATTTACGTATTGCTTGGCGAAAGACAATCGCAGCTTCTGATTCTTCTCACTAACAAAGAATTTTCGTCTCGCAACACGGCCATGGAAACCTTCATTTCTGCATGCATTTCGAACAGTACTTACGGAGACTCTGTTCCCATGTTCTTTAGTTCTGATGTTAATGTAGTAGCACTTATTTTGGGATCCTTCTTTAATGAACGTACCAGAAACCGTCTGTCAGATGATGTCAATAGACATGGTCGCCCAGCACGAGAACTGTTTTGAACCTTTCCAGTGGCAGCAAACCTTTTTATGATTGACTGCACAGTTGAACGGGGTCTACCGACCAGATCAGAAATCTTGTTGTACGATTTACCATTTTTACGGATCTTTACAATCAGTTCTCTTTCGGAAACACTTGTCTCTTTACTTTTACGACCCATTGCAGAATTTCTAGTTTCTCACTACATTAAAATATCCACTGAAGAACCTTTTAAGTAACTTACAAGATGGCGTCAATTAACTACATCATAATGGCTAAACCAATCACAAAATAAGTAAAAAAAATTTGCATTTCTTTTACTTTTTACGAATACTTTTTACACCACAAGATGTTGGATTGTTTCAGTTTTGTAAATATTTATTCATGTATAAAATTATTTTTGTGTCAATTTCACATGAAACAAGTGAAAATATGTTCTATTATATATTTATAATTGGGGCCTGAATGGCCGAGTGGCTAGCGCTCTAGCGCTTGGTACAACAGGTTGTTGCTACAGGTCTAGCGCTCGGGTTCGAGTCCCGGCGGTGCCATGGTTGTTTGTAGTGATTCGGAATCCACTTTAAACCGTAAGTCCCGGTCTAATAGGATCGTAGACCGTTGCGGGGGCATTGTTACTCCGCGTCCGTGGCTTATCTTCAAGTTGCACGTTTAAGTTTATTTGGATAAAATGTTTACTTAAAGCAAAAGTTCGTCAAAAAATTATTGATTTTCGCAAGAATTGAACTTGCATTCTTCACCTTCACGTGAAAAGTACTGAAATCCTTGCATTTTACCGTTTGAGCTACTGCCTGTTGATTTCAATTTTCATTACAAACTGCTAAAATTCTATTTAAAGTATTAAAATAAATTTAATTTAATGAATGAATTAGTATTTGAAAAAACTGTCTTAACATCCAGTGTCATCCACTGCAAGTTAAAAAAAAAAATGTATTTGAACTCGAGTGGATGAATAGAAAATGTTTTATGAACGTTTGAAAATGTGGACAAAATATATATAGGGAGAGTGTGAACTAATAGTAGGAATTGAATGAAATGAAATGTGTTATATAAGTTCTATAAAAATGAGTATGCTTTATTTTCACAATTGTTTAAATTACTGGTTTGTTGAGTCGTCGACAAAATGATAAAATCTGATGTTGCGCCTGGCAAGAACCAAAAGTACTGCAGAAAATCAGATGGAGAAAAATAATATAATAGGGAGTTTTTGCATACCGTACGCTAGTTACCGTAGGACGTCCGTTAGCTTTTCCTCCCTAGCGCGCATGCTCATAGGAAACTGCGCATGCGTATCTGTAATAATGTTTCCTATGAGCATGCACTCTAGGGAGAAAAAGCTAACGGACGTCCTACGGTAACTAACGTACGGTATGCAAAAACTCTCTATTACCGAGTATAACGAAATCGATATTTCTATGGAGCTGAAAAATGAAACTGAAAAAAAAAAAAAAAAAAAAAAAAAGTGAGTGAGTGATTATTCCAAATACTCATTTAGATATTTACAATTTCTATCGATTGCACAATGCCATGTAATTTCTGTCATTCTCAATTTATGAGAGACGCCAAATGAAGACATCAGCCGTGGTTCACTGGAGAAGAGCATCGTGGTTTCAATTTCAAATTGCGAAGCGGATGTTTATTGTTAAGAGACCACAAAAAAAGTTTGCTAATCGTCCACTTGAGAACAACTTACGTGTCTTCTGCGGGTGCGTTATTTATTTATTTTTCCTTCTAAATCTCTATCAAGGTCTCACAAGAAAATAAAAATTCGAGAATATCTCAATCTTGGGGTCATTTAAATCACCTTAAATTAATTCAAGAAAAACGTGGCGCTTAGAAGAAATAGTTATAAAATTAAATATTATATATTTATATTATTTTATGAAATATAATATTAATTTAATATATTTTATATAATTATATTTTATTAAATATATATATTTATTATAATATCATATATTATGTACTTATTTATATTATTATATTTTATTACTTTTTTGTTCTAATGCAGCTGGCAAACACTTAGACAGCTTGGTCTTGCAAGCGCTGCACAGACGTTATTCACTTTGCATTACCCATGGGGCGAGTGTCACTTGAAGATAAGCCACGGACGCGGAGTAACAATGCCCCCGCAACGCTCTACGATCCTATTAGACCGGGACCTACGGTTTAAAGTGGATTCCGAACCACTGCAAACATCCATGGCATCGCCGGGACCCGAAACCTGTGGTACCGAGTGCTAGCCACTCATGTCCATAAATTAAGGATAATTCTGAATCACACAGAAATTGAACTCTAAAATAAAAATTTCACCTGTAGAATTATCACACACATCTTGAAGAAGAATATGCAAATTACAGGAAACCACCAGATGGCGCGGATAGTACTTCACAATGACGAGAGTGTAAGAGAGGGGTATATAAGGAATGGTGGCAAAGAAGTAAAATTGTTCACAAGCGCTTTAAAAGCCTTTCAGTGCAATAACCGCATAGTTATGGCACAAAGGAAGCATTTGGATGATTTTTTACGTGGTAGAATTATCGGACGACTGGAATGTGGACGTACCCAGCTGGAAGTATCCGAGGAACTTGGGAATCGCCCAGAGTGTCATCTCCAGGCTTTGGCAACGATTCCAAGATGATGGTAATGTGAGTAGATGTTACAGCGCAGGTCGCCCCCGAGTTACAACGCCGAATGATTAGCAGTTACTGCCAAAAGAAACAGACGGAGCACAGCATCAGACCTGTCTCGTCAGCTCTCTTCAGCTACCGGTACGACAGTTTCAAGAAGACAGTATCAGACCGTGTACAGACGCTTAGGGCACATTGGTCTATATGCTCGTAGGCCTGTCAGATGTGTTCCACTTACCGCAACTCACTGTCGCCTGCGATTAACCTGGAGTAGAGAGCATGCATTGTGGACACCGCAACAGTGGTCTGGTGTGATGTTTTCCGACGAGCCCAGGTTTAGTTTGCAGTCTGATTCTCGCCGGACTTTCATATGGAGAGCGACAGGTACCCGTTACCACCAAGAGAACACCATTGAATGACACCGTTACGGTGGTGCAGGATGGCTCGTTTGGGGAGGAATTACTCTTGGTTCCAAAACTGACCTGCATGTTCAGAGTGTAAGGATGACAGGCCACATCTATCGGGATGTCATTCTGGAACAACATGTACTTTTGTTTCGGGGCGCCATGGGTGCTGAATTTCTGTTTATGGATGACAACGCCCGTCCTCACCGTGTAAACATTGTAAACGAATGCCTTCAATCGGAGGATTTCACCCATATGGATTGGCCAGCATACTCACCGGACTTGAATCCAATAGAGTATGTGTGGGATATGCTTGGCCGACGAATTGCAGTCCGTCAACCTCCTCCCACCTGTCAACCGGAACTTCGGAGGGCATTGCTTGATGAGTGGTGTAATATTGCCCAAGATCAGATTGATAATTTGATACTCAGCATGCCTAGGCGTTGTAAGGCCTGTATTGCATCGTCCGGGAGACATACTCCATATTAACCATCATACTGTTTTTGTAAATAGGTTGCTTTTTTTAAATTTGCCCCAGGGAGTAAAAATCGCAATTTTTATTAATTATGTCAAACATATAGCATCTTTTTTGCTCTTTACCTTTTGTTTAATAAATAGACTTTACAAATAAGTTAAATTTTTTTTGCTACTGTCTCTTTCTTTGCCTGAACTTCATTATCCTTAATTTATGGACATGAGTGTATATTTAGTATAGAAATATAATTTTATACTAAATTATACATATTTATAATATTCATTTCTTAACCAACTCTCGTCCCCGACCACTTAAAAAAATCCTTCACTCCTTACCTCTCTATGTTTTCATGCCCTGTAATTAACGATCAAATGATAAAAAGGACAAAAATACATAAAAATACAACAATTACATAAAAAAAATTGTAGTTTTTCTATTATTTTAATGTTCAAAAAAAAAACAGTACATTAAAATCTATACATTGCAAGTAAAATCATGACCAGATTAAGAAGAAATGTATTAATAGTTGTTGAATTAATGATTTGAATGTTAATTAAAATATAATTTTTAATTTAAATAAATTTTAACATAAATAAATTTTCTGTTTGAAGTAAGTTGCTGATTTTTGTCAGCCTGCATGCGCGGTCTTTGCGGTTGGTCGCTCAACAATGTTACACATTTACGCGTAAAAATAGATATCTAAAATTTTATCGTACAAAATATAACTAAAAATGACATTAAAATCCGAAAGGTGAAAAAAATGGAATGAATAAAATCAAACATTAAAGGAAAAGTATAAAAATAAATAATTTCAAATGAAACAATAAATTTGAATGAAAAACTATAGTCTGTTTTAAGACCACTGCCAATTTTCCCACTTTCTCAACAAGGATCATATTTAAGATGAATTTCAAATGAAGTGTTTTTTTTTTTTTTTGCTCTAATGCAGCTGACAAACACTTAGACAATTGTCTTAGATGCTTTAATGCAAGCGCTGCACCGACATTACTCACTTAGCACCACCTAGGACAGGGATGGACCAACTTTTTCGAAAATCAAAAAAAAAAAAGGTTGGCGGGCCAAGATAAATTTTTCTCAAATTTTAAAAGCAATATACAAGTATTACAATTTAAATATGTTAATGAGATGAATGAAATTGCGATTTCATTTTTAAAAGTTCCTTATATTGAGGTTCGAAGTGAGATATACTGATTCTAAGGAACGAGACTAATAACTTCTGAAATAATTCTTTCTAAGGTTCATTGTTAAAAACACTTGTCCACATGTATAAGATGAAACAAACATAGCACTGATTTTCTGGGTGTGAGATATTAAATTTGGGAAACTTACTTTCGACAATGGTTTGTAAAACTCGAACTGACATATTTAGAAACAACTGCTTGAGATGACTGTTGGATTAATTAACTCAATTAATTCAACCTGCAAATCTGACCTCACTGCTTCGTATTTTTCGTTGAAATTCTGTTTGAATGTTTCCTTTGAAAAAAAGGAAGAAAAAAATAATATTTAATCAAAGTAGAAAAGGAGATGGATAAATATATATTTCTCTTAATTTGCCCCGGACCGGCAAATTAAAATTCTATCCGTGGGCCGGATAGAATCTTCCGGCGGGCCGTAGTTTGCCCATCCCTGACCTAGGAGGTGCGTGTAGCTTAGAGATAAGCTACGGACACAGGACAACAGTATCCCCCCAACGCTTATGTTAGACCGGGACATACAGTTCAAAGCGGATTCCGAACCACTAGAAACATCCATGACATTGCCGGGATTCGAACCCGAAACTGTGGTACCGTCGGTCATTCAGGCACCTCAAAGGAGATGTATGAATGAAACAACTTAGCTGTCGACAACCAGATTGAGTAAAGTGGCTGAGGTACTTGTACAAAATGCACTTCTATTCAGGAATTAAGTGTGATAGACGATAGGCACTGGGAGTCTTTCCCGGCATTGAAGAAACGTCGGGGAATTTATTCCTCGGCGATGGATTCTACCGCTGTAGCTTGAGTCTTGCTACGTTAATCAATTCAAGTGTATCTGAGCTGCAATTTTTGGCTTTTAAATTTTAATTAATTGCTACGATGTGCACCTTAATCTAAATAATAGCTATCTCGTCTTTAACTTTTTAATTGTTAATAGTTTTAATTTAGTCTTCGTGTTTTTACTTAGTTAACTTTTAATTATTTTATTTATTTATTTTTTTGGGGCATCGTCAACGGACTCTTAATTGTACCTATGGCTTTAGCTTTTTCAGTCTCTTGCTTTAATTGTTCTCGAGCAAGAGATGTTTTTCTTAAATTCTTTATTTTTCTTTTTTTATTACTACTCTTCAATTTAAGCAACTTCATTTTGTGCAAATTTTTTTAACTACTTTAAGATGTGGTGGTTTTCGTGGTTCTTAAAATCACATAGGAACTCCGTAACAGGTACGCCCGTTGCCCCGAGTGTGATAGAATGGTCAGGAGGGAGAAAATGTAATAAATGCAGCTACACTATACCAGGTGGGCTAAAAGGTCTTCAGAACGAAACGTCTTCACGAAAAACTAGGTGAAATGTTATTGTTGAAGGTTATTTACCTTTATTATGTTTTACGTTTATTATTAATTTATTTAATTTATTTACGTTTGGAAAATTGAATTACGGGTGAAAAAAATTTTTTTTTTTTTTTTTTTGAAGAAAAAAGATATAAATTTAAATTATTCAAATATTATTTCGGCAGCTACAGAGAGCTTGGTGTAAAATTCTTATTAATATACAGAGTCCAGTCACATTAATGTGACCACCTGTCAAAAGCCAGAATATACACTCTTGTATATTCTGGCTTTAAGTGGAGTGTGGTATTTAAGTTGTATTTAAGTGGTATTAAGTGGAATTTTTTCTATACACTCCACTGCAATGTGCTGCTACCTGCCTTTTGGGATGGGCTTATTTCACGTTGACGTCGAAAGTAGGTGGAGGTCACATTAATGTGATTGGACTGTGTATAATGAATAAATAATTTTCTAAAGCACGTTTATATGAGTGTACGGAAAATTTTGATATATGCTAGCAGTTGATTTGAACATAAGTTAACATCTTGACGTGGTGAACATTTAGGTGGACATTTATTTATTTTTATAATTATATTTACTATAAATAATAAAAAGAACAAAAATTTGATAATAAATTATTCATTACAAAATCTCTCTACAAGAAAAATAAACTTATGGCTTGGCTGCACCCATACGGTATTTACGGTGTACAGTTGTGAAAATAGCGTAAAGTAGTGCTTCGACTGTCAGTGTTGTTGGATTATTTGGAAAAATCGCTCATATTTGATAATAATACCAAATATATGAAATATATTTAGTTTTAACAAATGCCCGGAATAGTAATGAATAATTTATGTTCGGAATCTTCACTTATAAATTATTATTAATGCACAGCGGCCACAAATGTGGACATTTTGTCGTTTAGTTATATATATAAAAATATGAATAATTAAAAAAGTAAATAAATAAAAGAATATAAAAAAAATTGTAACAAAGAGATAATACCTCACAGTTAGTCTTCATGGCAAGTGGTTTAGAGTCAGTTTGGTGCATGGTGGCAGAAAGGGGAAACTGAAAGGAAGCCTCGATGATGGGGGGGGATTGGAATGTAGACCCACCAAGAAGATGTCCTCTTGCTTTATTGGGCAACAGCTGGGGTGATGGGTTGACGTATTATTTTGGAGCTGTTTAGGCCCTGGGGCAGGGATGGGCAAACTAGGGCCGCGGGCCCACTCCGGTCTGCCGGAAGGTTCTATCGGATAGAATTTTGATTTGCCGGTCCGACGCAAATTAAAAGATATATATATTTATATGTTACATATTCTTCTACTTTGATTAAATATTTTTTTTTCTTCCATTTTAATATGCTTTTATCAGTTTCACCTGTATGTTTGCTTGTTTTTTGCTTGTTTGTTTGTATGTATGTATGTAAACTGACTCTTTGGGCTCGATTTTGCCCTACTTTAAGCGATCCGATTTAATTTAAACGTTGCAGACTTATCAAGGACCGACGACACTAAAATATTTTGATACATTTATTATCTCATCATGATTAGGATCGCCAGGATGAGTGATTTTATTTTAACTTGTGAAGAGCAGTTTAACCCACGTAGAATGAAAGTATTCAGTAAAGACATTCAAACCTACGTATGACAGCGGCACAACGGAAAACGCGCCTGACTACGGATCAGTAAATTCCCTGTTCGAATTGTGGCTGGCTCGACATATTCGCATTTAGAATTTGTTTTACTCACAATTAAATTATTGTAAGAACTATAGTTCCAGTCCTCCGTACCGGGACCTCATTTAAATATTATAGTTTAAAAACACTAAAAAACATGCTTTTAGAGTTAATCGAACTAAAAAGTAAAAAATAAATTAATAGTTTAAAAAAAAAAACGCTTTTAGAGTTAATCAATCTAAAAAGTAAAAAATAATTGTTAACGAGAAAATGAATGTCACTGTTCTAAAAGCGTGGAGTGCTTTGTAAGACATTTTTAAACTAACTCTGCATTTCGGATTGAAACTAGTGAAAAATTATAACGATGGATATCGAGCACCCCACGCTTTTAGAACAGTGACATTCATTTTCTCGTCAGTCATTTTATTCTTATGTTAACAATTATTTTTTACTTTTTAGATTGATTAACTCTAAAAGCGTGTTTTTTTTTAATTTTTTAAACTATTAATTTATTTTTTCAAAGGACTAATGATCTTTTTACTTTATCTATTTTTGTTCTACAAAATAGCAAGCACGAACAGTTTTCAATCGGTAAAGTGTTAAAAGCGTTAAAAGTTCTTTGTTAATTTATAGCTGTAGATTGGTAGAGTTTTACAAATCATTATCGAAAGTAAGTTTCCCAAATTTAATATCTCACGGCCAGAAAATCAGTGCTATGTTTGCTTCCTCTTATATATGAGAACATGTGTTTTCAATTATGAACCTTAGAAAGAATTATTTCAGAAATTGATTGACAGATGAGCATTTAGCCTCGTTCCTTAGAATCGGTACATCTCACTTCGAAGCTCACTATAAGGAACTTTAAAAAAATGAAATCGCAATTTCATTCATCTCATTAACCTATTTAAATTGTAATACTCGTATATTGTTTTTAAAATTTTAGAAAAATTTATCTTGGCCCGCCAAACTTTTCTTTCAATTTTTGGTCTGCGACAGAAAAAGTTTGCCCATCCCTGTTTTAGGGGCTTCATCTCCGATAGGACAGGGTAAATACAGTTGAAATAATGAAAATTGCCCAGAACATATTTGCAAATATAATAAAAATTAGCTGAAAATCATAAACAAATAAATAAAAGAAAAGAAAAAATATATACCATATAAAAAAAAAATAAAAATAAATAGAAAATAAAATAAAATTTTACATTGACGTTTTAAATCATAATTGGGAACGTAAGAGTCAATCTCCTGGATTGCGGTATTTTCATGATTAATAAGCGTGTCAAAATATCTAACAGAAATGTGTTTAAGAAAATCTTTTAAGGAAGAATATTAATAGCATTGTAGATATCAGAATTGCGCATGAACCATTTAGCAGAGGTCATTTGGCAGATAGTGATATTTTGTAAAGTTTCAAGCGTTTTTAAATTAGATTTAACTGCATAGGACCAGACCGGGCAAGCGTACGTCAGAATTGGGCAAAGTATATATAAAGAGAATTTTGTTATATCTGGTCATGGTAGAATTTCTATTTATAAGTGGGTAGAGTTTTCTGAAGGCAATACGAAATTGAGGTTTGGTGTGCAGAAAATGTTGTTTCCAAGTTAAATGGGGATCGAATATAACTCCTAAATATTTAGTTTTACTATTCCAAGGTCAATAATATTATTACTGATCTTAATCACAGGTTTTTTTTTACGTTTATTTCCAATAGAGAATTAAACAACTACAGACTTATCTACGTTTAAAGAAATTTTCCATTTAATGAACCTGTTATTGAGAATCTCAAAGTGATTAGTGAGGGTGATAGCTAGGAATTTAGTGTTTTATTTTTGCAAAGGATTGTAGTACCATCAGCGTAGATAGCAGTTAAGAGTTTAGGATTTGTTGGGATATCAGCAATAAAAATAGAGACAAGAAGAAGTGAAAGTTTACTACCTTGTGGAGTACCAGTCATAATATTTTTAATCATCATCTTCGGTGCAACAACCCAGTGTGGGCCAAGGCCGTCTATCCAATGGTAGATTTCGAGACGTTTTTCTTTTTACGGGGTAGAGTTGTCAGCTCTACGCCCAACAGTCATATGAGACCGGGACCTAAGGCTTAAAGTGGATTCCGAACCTTTACAAACAACCATGGCACCGACGGGACTCAAACCCGAAATGTGTAATACCGAGCGCCAGAGCGCTAGCCACTCGACCATTCAGGCCCCGTTAAATGTTATTAGAAGAGAGAATTCTATTTACTTTAACAGAAAAAGTGCTATGAGAAAGATAGGAGCGAATAAGTTTAATCGAAAGGGCCGAGTGGCTAGCGCTCTGCCGCTCGGTACCACATGTTTCGGGTTCGATTCCCGGCGGTGCCATGGATGTTTGTAGTGGTTCGGAATCCACTATAAACCGTAGGTCCCGGTCCTAATAGGATCGTAGAGCGTTGCGGGGGCATTGTTACTCCGCGTCCGTGGCTTATCTTCAAGTGACACGCGCCCCCTGGGCAATGTAAAGTGAGTAACGTCTGTGCAGCGCTTGCCTTAAGGCATCCAAGACCAAGCTGCCTAAGAGTTTCCCAGCTGCATTGGAACAAAAAAAAAGTTCAATCAAGTGAGGAGGAAAGTTGAGAATAATTAGTTTATATAATAATCCGTCGATCCAAACTCTATCGAATGCTTTCTGGCAACTGGCGTACCGATTACGAAGTACCAGCAGGGGGAAATACCCCTTAAACCTCCTCATCTTAATTCATTAATATGCTTGGAATTCTAATTGGCTGCTTTAAGGTTAGTATAAAAATAAAAGATAAAGTTTCAAACAATTCAAATTAAAGTGGTACTCAAAAAAAAAAAAAAATTTTTTTTAAATACTAATAATGAATAAAAGCAAAATACAAAATAAAAGAAGTTAAAAGTTAAGTTTAAATTCGGTACAATTAGGGACCGATGCCATAACACTATTGAAAACGTAAACATAAATGTACACAGTGCAGTGGAAGGGTTATGCTGAACGGTGGGAGCCAATGAAGGTGATCTGAAAAGCAATATATCACACGAAAAATATCCCCCCTCGAAAAAAAAAGGCCGATCTCAGAACCGAAGTTCTTTTCCTTATTTTTATAAACAATTTTATTTTTATTCCACCTTTGGGACACGCGAACTCTATCTTTACTACAGTCAACGCCAACAGCGATAAGCGGTGGCGATGTTGTTACATTTGGCGATTGCTTACTAACCTAATGTTTATGGTGTCAAGTTTGACTGTTGATGTGTGCTTCGGTTAGATGCCTCCGCACAAAAAAAAAAAAAAAAAGTTCCTTATATGACGTAGTTGTGTGACTATAAAATATCCGAGTGGTTATGTGTTTCCGCTTTAAAAAATAGTTCTTTGAAGAATTTATTAAAATTAGCCTTTTCCGTTTTGTAAATTTTTCTTCCTTATATTGGTTTATATTTATTTATTTTTTTTTGTAAAATTTCATTTGATGCTATTTCTGTACATAATTTGCACTGACTTTTAAATTTATTAATTATTTTTTTTAAATCTCATTTCTATTGTGTTTTTTATGCTTATTCTGTGTTTTTTATATTATGCTATTGCTTCATAAATACAGAATTTTTATTCAACTGATAGAAAGTGGGAATGCCTCATTTATCAAAATAAGTGTTCATTGTGGCACTGGATCATATTTGTATCCATGCTCACTCTGTTCTCTTTTTTTGAGTATACGACCACTAATTATCAAACATAGGAAAAAAAAAAATTTTTAATTTAAAAAAAAAACATTTTCACTAAAAAATATACAGTGAGAAAAAGTGTTAGTTTTATTTAAAATAGAAAAATCATTTTTATTATTAAATCCATTTCTTTTATATTTACAAATAAAATTTACACATTAATTGTGTAAAATATTTTTTACAGCAAAGAACAATGGAAATTAACGAAATATAGCTTTTGAAGGATTCAGTCTTATGTTTAAAATAAAATATTTGGCAGTGTATTAAACAAAATAATTCATGGCCATTTTACAAATTAGTCTATATTAATCTACATTAATATAATCTGTAAGGATAAATTACTCAGTAGGTTGCTGTATTGTATGCACATTTTTGCATTATGTAAATTTAATAGCAAATTAAAAAATATTCAAAATTGCATTAAATGATTTTTTTTTTTTTTTTTTCAAAACACTGTGATATAAATAGAAATACATTTCTGTACAAAATTATAAATTTTACAATGTGTTTTTAAAGAGTAACATAATTTCCTGCTTTGTCTTTCGAAGCACTGTATAGTATGAAAGCGCTTTTTTTATTCAAGTTTTTTTCTTTTTTCCCCCTTTTTATTTTAATTGTTTCCTTTAATCATAAGCCTTACAGCTTATTCTAACATATTTTTCTTATAGCTTTGATTCAGAGCAGAGGTACGCTTCGTGTACAGATATATTCTCTCGTATTGAAATTCATCGACTTTGAGGATAAACATTTATATTTTTAAAAACTTATGTCTTATGTTATGATAAAAAACTTATAAAAAAACTTTCCGATCTGGAAGAAAACTTAAAACATCATCAACCCATATTTATTTTAGAAAAAAAAAAAAAAAAAAAAAAAAAAATTGGAGTGTGAATAAATTGGAATTCTTAATTATTTTTTTTTTTTTTTCAGTTAAGAACTTATTTTATGAATAATATTGTACATTTTCCTGACATATCTTTTATTCCTCGGTACAAATTTTATTCTTAACACAAGAAAGGAAATTTAAGGAATAATCATTTGATTTCTTTTCGGATAGTTAAGACACTGAAAAACAGGCATATGTGATCCCTTCTTGCCGCATATCCCCAGTAGTTTCTATTTTTCTGTACTGTCGCAAACCATTCCCCCCCCTCCTACTTTTACGATCTATTAAGAACACTGACCGCTCCCCCAATTTCCTGTCTCTCCCGTCAGTCTATTCATCTTCGCCGCCGGCTTTTTCCGTGAATTTCAAACACAGCCTTGTCTCCCTCGTTGTTCTTCAAATACAAGTTGTTCACTGAGTAGTTCTGAGAATTTTTCGAAGAATTCTATTGGCAACTTTCAACTGGCGTACCGATTACGGATTACCAACAGGGGGAAATACCCCTTAAACCTCCTCATCTTAATTCATAGATATGCTTGGAATTTTAAATGGCTGCTTAATTATTATTAGTAAAATTAAAGATAAATGTTTCTAAAAATTCAAATTAAGTAGGCAGGGGAAAAAAAATAAAAAAAAAAGTAAGATAAAAAATAAAAGAATTTAAAAATTAAGTTTTAAATTCGGTACAATGAATTCTATTAGATCAGATGAATGGGGGAAAGGCGGGAAAATATGAAGGAAAAACCAGAATTCATACCTAATCTGTAAGATTTTGATTAGTTCTATACTGTTAATAAAATTTAAGACATTATTTATAGAAAAAAACTGCGGTTTTAATAATATGAATCAATTATATAAACCATAGTTTATATGTTTGGATTTATAAATTGCTGATTTTCTGAGAAAAAGTACTCCTTATAACAGAATATTTTGATTTTCCAAAAGCCGTATAAAGTTTCGTAAAAAAAACTTTGATGATTTGCTTTTTATTATTTATTCCACAGCTTTAAAATCAACAAATTTGAATTTCCAATTTATTTATTCACATTTTCAAGAATAAAATCTTATAACACTTTTTATTCCAGATAACCTGAAAAAGGAGAAGTATAAATCAAAATGAGTCATTTAGTAGTGGAAATGTAACTTTGTACAAACGAGCATTTTTTCTGGAAAAAAAATTGTTTCAAAAAATCTATTTCTAACATTCATGTGTCTAATATCAAATTGTAATTATTTCTGTAGCAAGTTTTGCTCTGAAAAAGTGAATTTCACAACATTCAAGATGAAGAAACATATTACGTTTTTTTATCATGTGCGAACATGATGTTGTTCTGGTTAGGGATTCATTTCGCAATTCAAAAAGTACAGCAAGCAAATAAAACTCCATTCCAAATTTGCAAATTTTGGCGGAAAAATGGTAGTTTGGGCCCCTTAACTCTTGAAATGATTCATGAATAACGTTAATCCTTGTTATATTCACTTGACTATTGAATGTCATAGTGTTTCTTGTAGAATTGGGAATACTTCATTCTTCATTTACGACTAATATTTTCAAACTTTGATATATTCTTTTGGCTATTGAATGTGGAATACTTCATTCTTCATTTACGACTACATTTATCTTACTTTTGCATGTTCTTTTAGAGATTCTTGAACAATTCAATCTTCATGAAGTTCTTCATCTATTCAACATTGCTATATTCACTATTCAAATTATCATGTGGCTATTTGAATTTGCCCAATCTTGTAGTATTCCAATCAATCGCTTCGTATATCTCGTGCACTATTAAACATTGGCATATTCCTGAGTTTATTCATCCGTTCTCCAGTGTTCACACATGATAAGTTGAAATTTGCCGAGCAGATTTCAGTTTTTATTATTATTATTATTTTTTATCTTAATATGTTGTCGAAAAATTTGAAAGCATTTCCACTGTTTAAAAAAGAAAAGAAACGATTTTTATAATATAATAAAAATATTCACTAATAAAGAATATCATTAATGCATTTTATAAGTAGATTATGCTTGAAATCTTTATCCGAAAATGTGTCCTTCAAAAGCCGGAGTAAGTAATCTGGTTTTACTGTAGTAAGAACATTTTAATCACCAAAAAAACATTGAATATTCATAATTAAAAAACAGTAATCGTATTAGAAACTATTAGTTGTAGAATTGCCTGCTTTAATTAATACATGTTTAGTATTTAGAAAAATCTTCTTGACTAATATACAGGTTACCCATAAAATTTAGAATTTATGTAAGAACAAAACGCATAACAGAAATCTTAAAAAAAAAAAAAAAAAGAAAAAGTATCAAGAAATCATAGTCAGGAAATAAATTATGTTCAGCAATTATTGTTAAAAATTGAAAAAAGAAAGCATTTTAAATAAAAACTATAGAATACCAAATGATTTTATAAAAAAGCATCTGAAGGAAATTTAAGAAAAAAAACGCATGAAAGAAATTTAAATAAACCATTAAGAATAGCTCGTGAAAGAAATTAAAAATTTTAAAACCAATACGACATGTTGAAAGTGGTACAGAAAACGAGAAACTGATATCGAGAACATGAAAAAAAGTGATCAGGGGAATGAAAAACCCCTCTCTCTAAAACAATACCCATAACATTATCGGTAATAAAGATATTGCAAATAAGACACCTTGAAGCTTGAAATTATAAAAATTTTTATTAAGAACAACCATTGTTACATTTGCATTACTCACAGAAAATTAAAAAAAAAAAAAAAAAAAAATGGAGGATAATAGAAAAATAAAAATAGAGAATGTGATGAACTGCTTTCAATGAATTACTCCTTGGTTCTATTTATGTTTGCAGTATTCTTAAACCACAATTTTCTGTTTTCAATCAATTTCTTTCTTTCTTTTAAACATATTTGTGACCGCACTAAAGCCATGTTTCACTAAATATGAAGAAGGAAATGTAAGGAAGAATAAAGTGTAGAAAGATTACATATATAAAACGCAGTAATAATTATAAATTCTTTTCTTAATATATCAGCAAAATTAAAGCAATTTGAATATTTTAATACTTACAACAAGGAACACTTTTCCTAAGAATTAACAACTTACATAAAAATTTATATTGCAAATCTTGAATCGCATTATCTTAAAACAAATCATGTGAAAAATCACAATTGTGATAGGAAATTTTCCCCCCTTTCTAATGCAGCTGGCAAACATTTAGACAGCTTGGTCTTGGATGCCTTAAGGCAAGCGCTGCACAGACATTGAGTAACAATGCCCCCGCAACGCTCTACGATCCTATTAGACCGGGACCTACGTTTAAAGTGGATTCCACTCGGTCTTCAGGCCCTGATAGGAAATGTTATTAAGGAAAAAAAAAAAAAAAAGAGGTATACAATATGACTTTTAACCATTCTTAAATATTATTTCATATGCTTATAACGACTGCACTTGTTAAATTTATCGCGAATAAAGTGAATATGAGGACGATAAGTGAGATTTTTATCTAAAATGCCGCCAAGGTATTTGGCTTGATTGGTCCAGATAATATTTTCTCCGTAGATAGAGACAGTTTGAGAAGGAGGTCGTTTGCGAGAAAAGCCTCAGTTTTATTAATATTTAGTTTAATTTCCCATTTAATTAACCAAAATTCAATAAGATGGATGTAATTTTGGAGATCTTTAATGAGAAATTTGGTGTTACGATGTTGTGAAATAATGGCTGTGTCATCAGCATAAAGGCTAAGTGTAGAGTTTGGTGTTTGCGGGATATCGTTCATATAAAGAGTGAAGAGGTGTGGAGTAAGAACAGAGCCTTGCGGGATTCCAGCAGACATGGGTGTAATGGAGGAATCAGAGTTATTGACACCGACGACAAAAGTGCGATTAGTAAGGAGAGAGTGGATGAGTTTAATTAGATGAGGAGGATAGTCATAGTGAATAAGTTTGTAGATAAGACCATTGACCATCCCTGTTAAAGGCTTTGACAATATCTAAGAAGATAATTCCCGTGGAACTTTTGAAGGAGTATCCATGCGTGATCATTTCAGTAACTCGTAAGAGCTGGTGAGTTGTAGATAAATTTTTCTGAAAGCCAAATTGATGAGATAACATAATGTTGTTAATTCCAGTCTATTCTAAATAATTATCTAAGATGATTTTTTCCGTAAGTTTGCGTCGGAAGGAGAGAGATAGGTCGGTAGTTTGTAGTGTTAGTAGGGTCTTTACCGGGTTTTAGGATTGGGAGAATTCTAGCAGATTTTTTCTACTTAGAGGGGAAGTAAAATATACTGATAAGACATATATACACATATATATTTTTCGTCAGGTAGTTTTTAATCCGGTGTACAACGAAAATTCTCCAAAATCTTATAATCATAGCCTTATTTTTTTTTTTTTGTTAAATAAGAACTTCAATTATTAATAGATTTTTAGAGAATAAAACAGAATTAACTTCATAATTATGTACATTTGCTTATTGTTTATGTTTTAGAAATTGCATTTAATATTTTTATTCATTATTTGGTTTTTATTCACTTTAATTTACAACATTTTGACATAATGTAAAAATTTATCCAATGTCTGATTTTGTTTTATTATTTCACATCTGGGATATAAAATCTTTAATATACCCTATGAGTATGGAACTATTGATCTGCTTTAGCCAGAAAAATGTGCTGTCCAAAAAATGTTAAATCCATAAAAAAAAAAAAACACTCTGTGCAGTGGATGGCGTAACAATATGGTGGCAAGACGGACTAATTTTCACAGGCCCCGACCCCAGGAGAGAGGCTATGAGTACAGGAAAGGTCTGACATTTATTATAACAAAATAAAGTAACATTTTTTAATTCTGTATTTTATAAACTTAAGTTATTAACGTGATAAATTTTAAAAAAATTGTATCCAGTTTTTGAACGTGTTCATTTGTGTGAAAAATGTATCACATATGGTAGTACTAGTAATAGAAATAGTTACTTACGGATAATCCCGAGGTTAGGGACTTCCACAATTTCTGGTTTGTGAATAGGTACTTATAAGATAAAAAGTGGGAATTACCGCTGCTACCCATGTGCCACAACCGTCTACATCAACAAAAAATGATAGTTATTTTAGGTAGTATTTTATTAAAAAGAAACTACATTTCATTGAGGGGCTCCCATTCGAAAAATGTGCCACGAGCCTCAGGTATAAGATGTGTGGTATGACTACGCGTTCTTTAATTTCGTTGTCATTGGCTTCTTTGGCATGTAGGAAGCTTTGCAAGTGATTTCATACTTAAAAAGTAATAATTAAAGGCAAAAACAACAACAATAAATAAATAATTAATTAAAAAGGAAAAGAAAACTAAATTGAGAAAATTTCGAAAAAAAAATTCGTCAAACTTCATCTTTTTGTCTTCAAATAGATGCTTAAAATAAATAAAAAAGAAAGAAAGAAAATATTTAAAACGTGCACTCAGTAATTCAATATAATATTTGGTACAGTGAATTGTATAATTGGCTGTTGAGAATCAATATGAGAAAGCAGATGAAATGTTCCAACGTTTGAAAAATGTTGTGAACAGTTTGCAATCAAGACTAGGAAATAATTTCTTGTTTCTCCTGGTAGCATGAACCCCCTTTAGTGATTGGAGACCGTTACTTCCTCACTATCTGCAAAAAGACGTGAAAAGTTGCATTAATTGGAACTTTTAACGCCATCCTCATTCCATGGGTAAAGAAAGGTCTCCTGCTGAAGGTCAAGCAGTGGATTTTATGACGCTCTTAGTCTTTTTGTCTGTTTGTGGCATTTTTATTTTATGTTGACGGATGGTTTTATTTGAATGATGTGTTAAGTTGAGGAGTCTAGTGCCTGTAGATTTATTGGCCATCTGCCATTATGTTCTTAACAGGGTCTTTTATTCTTTCGTGTTCCATTCCTTTCGAATGTAAAGCATCTTAAATTTCCTCCTTTATTTTCCTCCCAAATGTGATATTTTCATTCTTTCATATAAGAAAGAATATGAAAAAAAAAAAAAAAATTTAAAAATTAAAAAAATAAATAAGCAATAGAAATGCTGAAAATAAATATAATATTGATATTAAGCAATTCTCTCCATTGTTTGCGATTAATGTACTAACACATGAAGTACGTTGTTAGAATACAAAATTAGTAGTAGATTAGGCATTGCTCCGGATGTATGAAATATTAAGAGATTATTGTTTTAACTAGATCAATGAAAATATAATAGCCTAATTTAAATACAGTATTAAAGCGAATTATAAACTGCGAAGGTGAACTCAGAATAGGAATATGAAATCGAGATAACATTTTTATTGAAAACATTACTTAACTTACATTTTCACTCTTATCTTTCAGCGAGTAAGTAAATTATTATTATTTTTTTTTTCCATTTAACTTTAGGGAAAAAAATCTATACATTAAGATAAATGAAAAATAGTTCAATCGATGCATTTTCAACCTCTATCGTTTTCATTCACGTTTCTCGTAAAGGCGTTCTAAATTCAAGTAAAATATAGTCATTCAATTTACTTTTATTAATTATTTTCAAAACGTATTTTAACATAACATTCACAGCTATCTTATCATTTGGCGAATTGGCATTTAAATATTAAAAAAAAATTTCTAAAGAGTCATGTGAGATGCACATTGATTGTCTTGGTAGTTTCTGCAAACTTTTTTCTAGTTTATTACGGTTTCTTTTCTAGTTTTCTTTCACTCTCCCTCCTCTTTCTCTACTTCATTCTTAATTTCAAAGTATAGTGAGAATTTATTGTCAAGTTGGCAATTTAGTGATGGTCATTTACAATCCTGTTTTTCTTTCTTTTTTTTTTTTTTTTTTTTTTTTCCGTGCGTGTGTATGACTGGAGAGTAGTAGCCGGATATCGTTGTGACATCTTTTATGGCTCAACTCTCCCTTTACTGAAAATAGTTAAATAAAGCGGATCCCCACTCCCAGATTTCCAAAGGGGAAAAGAACCAGTTTCATTCTCCCCCGCCGTTTCCTGACCTTCCATTTTCTCTTTCTTCTCTTCCAACTAATCAGATTGAGCAAAGAATTAAGTTTGCCCAGAAAATAACTTTTATTTTATAAAAGATTTTCTTTTAATTATTTTTGTAATATTTACAATCATTTCACAGGCTTTGCTTAGCTTAAACATCATTTATTAATTTTTAATTATAAATTTAAAACTTTATAATTGGATGTACTTATGTAAAAGAAGGTATGGGAATTGAATTTCCCGAGTAACATAGCATATGCTCTACCTCATCCTCTCAACATATTAAAAACCTTCGAAATAAATTTAATAAATCTATCCGCATCTTTTATCCTATAATTTGTTGAAATGCTAACCTGCCACTACATAACAAACTGTTTATTTGAATGTATTATATTGTGCGAGCAGGGCCTGAATGGCCGAGTGGCTAGCGCTCTGGCGCCTGGTACAGCAGGTTTCGGGTTCAAGTCCCGGCGGTGCCATGTATGTTTGTAGTGGTTCGGAATCCACTTTAAACCGTAGGCCCCAGTCTAATAGGATCGTAGAGCGTTGCGGGGGCATTGTTACTCCGCGTCCGTAGCTTATCTTCAAGTTACACGCGCCTCATGGGTAATGTGAAGTGAGTAACGTCGGTGCAGCAGGCCCCTTAAGGCAGTGCGCCCCACGAATAGAATTTTCATTTGTGGGTCCAAGGCAAGTTAAAAGAAATATATATTATATATCTTTCTACTTTGATTATTTTTTTTTTTTTTTTGTACCTTTTTTTCAAAAGACATGATCTTTTTACTTTCTCTATTGTTGTTCTACAAAACATAAATCGACGAAAATAGCAAGCACAGGCAGCTTTCAATCGGTATAGTGTTAAAAGCGAAAGTTCTTTGTTAACTGTTTATTTACTTTTAGTTATAGCTTTAGATTGGCGCCAACAAGCGACATCTCTTTCTCGGGAAGAAGACATATGGGAATCCAATATAGGTGAATTAGACCTCACATGTGGCAGACTGCGCATTTTAAGCTCCAGTCAGTGGCTTTTTCTTTTGGCGCGAGTTCTAATATTATTGTTTGAGTATGGAAAGATTGCGGACATATGGCATCATTGTAAATAGTGGTGAAATTATTAAAAGTATAGCGTAGCTAGTGCTTGTTTGGGTTATTCGTAAAATATTTCAATCCCAAAATGGCTACTAAAAAAAAACGCAAAGTTGATTCAGAATGTCTTGCTTTTAATGATGAATGGACCTGGAAATATTTTTTTACAGTTGTAAAAGATAAACCAACGTGTCTCATCTGCATCAAAGAATATAACATTTCCCGTCATTTCACATCTAAGCATAAGAATTCCAATTACGAAGCAATGTTCGAATATGAAAGAAAGTAAAATGCAGAAAATTTTTGTAAAAAATTATTAGGCCGACAAAATTTTTTCAAGAGGGTAAACAGTATCCAAGAAGCAGCTACACATGTATGTTACATTGTAGCATACAATATGGCTAAAAATAATAAAGCTCTCAGTGATGGGAAGTTTGTTAAACAATGCATGCTCCAAGTTTGCGATGTTTTATGTCCAGACAAGACAAATAATTTTGAGACTGTAAACTTATCTTGAAAAGCGGTGACTTCTAACAATCATCTCAAGTAGTTGTTTCTAAATATGCCAAAGTTAGAGTTTTACAAATAATTATCGAAAGTTAATTTCCCAAATTTAATATTTCACGCCCTGAAAATCAGTGTTAAGTTTGCTTCATGTTATATATGTGAACAAGTGTTTTCAACTATGAACCATAGAAAGAATTATTCAGAAGTAGACTGACAGATGACCATTCAGCCTCATTTCTTAGAATCAGTACATCTCACTTCGAACCTCAATATAAGGAACTTTTAAAAAGGAAATCGCGATTTCATTCATCTCATTAATATATTTAAATT